>ML318674.1:0-18970 GCA_005239505.1 Nicotiana paniculata
ATATTTATTGTCTCAGTTATATTTTTCTTGTTCGTGTAGAATTATTTTACTGTGTTATTGTATATATTATCGTCACAGGTTATATGTTGTTAATGCCCCGCCGTAGCCTCGTCACTACTTCGTCGAGGTTAGGCTCGGCACTTACTCAGTACATGGGGTCGGTTGTACTGATACTACACTCTGCACTCTTTTGTGCAGATCCAGGTACTAGCCAGCAGTAGAGATTTTTAGAGCAACCATCTATTTATTCGAAGACATGAGGTATATTTGCCGGCGTTCGCAGACCCCGGGAGTCTTCTCCTATTTTTATAAAACTGTTTTAGTATATTCAGAACAGTTACACTATTTCTTTCTGCTCAGTGTTTGTAGTATTCTTTAGTAGTTCGTGAATTGTGACACTAGACTCTGGGGTAGTTCTAGATCTAATTTATGATTAGTTCGTGGTTTGTTTTTATTCAATTGTTTATTATTTTATCTTTGGATATCATTTAAATTAAGTTTACTTTTAAATTTATTTATTGATGCTTAAGAAAATTCAAAGGAAATTAGCTACTCGAATTCTAATACTGGCTTTCCTAGCAAGTGTGGTGTTAGGCGCCATCACGATCCCTAAGGTTGGGAATTTGGGTCATGACAAGTTGGTATCAGAGCACTAAGTTGCTTAGGTCTCACAATTCACGAACAAACTTGGTAGAGTCTAAAGGATCGGTACGGAGACGTCTGCACTTATCTCTTAGAGGCTATGAAGTTAGGAACAATTTCACTTCTATTCTACTCCATCGTGCGAATTTATTCTACCATTGATGATTGAACATGCCTATTCTTGTCCTCTCACAAATCTCGACAACACACAAAGCGTTTACAACCGGATAAGAGGTGAAGCCCCAATGACAGCTACGATTAGGGGAAGAAACAGAAGCGGAGCTCAGTCTAAAGCTCGAACATCAACACCTATTGTAAAGTCTCAAATGGATCTGGACGTGGAGGTTCTAGATCAGTCGGTACATGTTGGACTAGTCCATATCCCAGAAGGATTTATAGCTACTCCAGTATGGCATAACAAGGGAATAGTTGAAAGCAACTGAGTTGATTTATATGAGCTGTGAAGTTTATCATTGTGAATTATCAGACATTGTGACCTATGGATTCGTGCCAAGTGGGGAAGTCCACTGTTAAGGAATAGACTGCAGGATCATGTGTTATATCGATTTTGGCCTAGAATGTTTAAGGCCTGAGATTTTGCAAGAGATAAAGCTGGGACTTGCAAAATGTCTGCCACCTTAATAACCTTATACCTCCGTACCAAAGGAGTTATATAACAAACTTTAAATATACAGAAGGTTTACTCAGCGTGAAAGTCACGGTTGAGGATTTTGGGGTGCTCCAGAGGGAGTACAGTGGTTGACAAGCTTCTAGACTATATGGTTCGTGCCAAGGTTTATCTGTATAGAGCTCTACTTTTGGGATCATTGTGCAACAATAGAGATGAGAGTTACCCCAAAAAAATGATGAAAAAGTATATGAATAAAGGGGGTAGCTCAGCAGTGTTGAGTTAACATAGTAAAAGAAGAAATTGGCCGCCGGTGTTTGCGACAAGCCTACGAAGAGGATGACCAGCCAATGCAGCATCAATTACTTGACTCAGTTCTCATAAATGCTTTTGAAAGATTTGCTTCTCGGACTCTCCATAATACGTGGCGCATAGAGTCTGAACGGTTGCGTCAGGTCACCATGATGGTGTCAGGATATGCCATCAGGTTTGATAAGTTAGCCTGTCATACTCCTACTTAAGTTCATATAGCCAGAGGGCGAGTCCCCAAACTCATTAAAGGACTCAATTATGATTGTAAAAATTTCGTGCGACTCAGGGCAAGATAATACTTTATTTCGGCTAGTGGTAGGAACTGTTCTAGATTTGGGAGAGTCATAATTCATCAGTGCACTCAGGCTACGTGCCCCATTGCAGTTACAACTCAACTACATGACCATCTAGGGAAAAATGGGTCGGAATTTCAAAAGTGGAGGTTAGATTCCTAGAGGTAGAGACCCAGCCTGATGATATATTTTCCATGGTATGGCTGAGGTCGTTACATTAAATGGTGTCATTGCAAGAAGAATCTCTAATTAGTATAAAGTGATGATTTCCTGAACTTAATACGGTTATGCATAACTAATAAAATTCTTCTAATATGCTCTACTCTCGAGTGAGCTTCGTAACTCAAAAAGCTACTTATGTGAATACTTTTATTGAGAGATTCTATGGAGATAGTTGCGTCTATCATTACGTATTGTAATTTTTTTTAACGGAAAATATTTAAAGGAAGGAAATGAATATTTCTATTGTCACGATACGCATGTTGCTTGTGATTCAGAATTAAGGACGAGATCCTCGCATTTTAATATGATTTGAGATGCTTAAATCGGGCTACGAGCCACGGTGGAAGTTATGTAAGGACGAGGTCCTGGTGACGGAAATTCTTGTGTTTAAATTCTCTCTTGTGAATTAAAATTTTGTTATAGTACTGGTAGGGAGTCATGCCTATTAGGCTGATTCAACAATTTTGTATTGGTAAAAAAGAGCTTCACACGTGTAATAAATCTTAATGACTCAGCAGTCTATGTGGAGCAATGAAGACACGACAGCTGGACGGGACTCTATGAAGAGGTATGAGGCAAATAGGCAAATCACACCCACGGTTTAATTAGCTACGGAAGTCTCAACCTGATTGAGAAGATGAAGAGACACAGTCAAAATGTATATGGGCGGAACAAAGGGCAGATTCAGAGATCTTCAATTAGTGATCCACACATTACACAACATTAACGCAACAATTACTAACTTTGCAGAAACAGGTGAAGGAACAAAATGATCGAATCGAACAAATTCCTGGAGTACCACATGTTATCAAAGGCATTGACGTTGATAGATATTCTCAAGAACCTTGGAAACCAAGTGCAGCACCCGTACCTATTTCTAAGAAGTTTAAAATGCCTGACGTTCCTAAGTATGACGGGACAACCGACCCACGCGACCATGTGACTGCTTTTACCACCGAAGTGAAGGGAAACGACTTAACAAAATAAGAAATTGAGTCGGTTCTAGTTAAAAAGTTTGGAGAAACACTTACCAAAGGGGCGCTAACATGTTATTCTCTTCTCCCTGAAAACTCTATTGATTCTTTTTCTGAGCTTGCAGATTCTTTCATAAAGGCACACTCCGGTGTGCAAAAAGTTGAGAAAAGGATGGAGGACATCTTTAAAATAAATCAAGGAGACACGGAACTACTTCGTGAATTTGTAGACGGGTTTCAACTAGAAAGAATGCAACTACCAAGGGTTCCTGATAATTGGGCGACCATGGCATTTTCAAGTAATCTAAATGACAAAAGCTCAGAAGCCACGAGAAGACTCAAGGAAAGATTGGGACAATTCCCAGCTACAACGTGGAACGATGTTTATAACAGGTACAGTAGTAAACTTCGAATAGAAGAAGATACCATTGCTCATTCGAAAGATGAAGATCATACCAGATCCAGACGTACAGAATCAAACAGGAGTTCAGGTAAAAATAGGTACGATCCTTACTTGGGACCATCGGGACGTGAAACTCGTCCCAGGTTCGAAAACACCAGGTTAGATTATAGACCACCAAGCAGAGATGTGGGCTCGTCCTCATCTAGATCCAGAAAGGATCGAGATGAACGACCTAGAGGTAATGCACGAATTGTGGATCACACCTTCAATGTAAGTACCTCCAAAGTAATTTCAGTATTAAGAAATATGGGTGATAAGGTTCGATGGCCCAAAGAAATAAGGTCGAACCCGAATAAGAGGAACCCATATCTCTGGTGTGAATTCCATAATGATCATGGACACAGATTTGCAGATTGCAGATTTTTGCAAGGTGAGGTAGAACAATTATTGAAACATGGCTATTTAATAGAATTGTTTAGTGAAAAAGGTAAACATTCATACATGAAGAACAGGCAGGAGCCCTCAAAACCTCCATCTCCAAAACGAACCGTCAACGTGATACACAGAGGTGAAGAAGTAAACGAAGTGGTCTGCAAAGCAGCCACGAAGTTCACAATTACACACGAAAAGCGGGTTCGTGAAAATCTATAAAGAGAGGATATAACCTTCGATGATGCAGATATCGGAGGATTAATGCTTCCTCACAACGATGCTCTGGTAATATCCTTACTTATTCATGACACTAACGTAAAAAGAGTGTTGATTGATCCAGGTAGTTCAGTCAATATCATTTTGCTAAGAGTCGTGGAAGAAATGCTATTGGGGAATCAAGTAATCCCAAAGGCACGAGCTAAATCGAGGTTTGATAACTCTACGGTTATAACAAAAGGGAAAATTGAACTTAGCACTTATGTTGAGGGAGTAATCAAAAATACCAGGTTCCAAGTCATCGATACTGACATGGCTTATAACGTAATCATGGGAAGACCATGGATCCTTGACATGAAAGCAATACCATCCACCTTGCATCAGGTAATTAAATTCCCCTCCGAATGGGGGATTCAGTAAATTAGAGGCGATCAGCAAACCGCGAGAAATATAAATTTCGTGGTACACTATAACAAAAAAGTAGAGGTTGAAGAATCAAAAGATAAGGGAATCTCCCAAGCAGGTAACACTGCCCAAACATGCATGGAAGAAATTACTACCCAAATAGGTATGGAAGGTATTATTGTTGAAACAGGTATGAAAGAAGATACTCACGAGAAGGTGAATCAAGTCAGCACGGAAGATGCATTGGACCACGCGGATGTAGATTCCAGATCGGACGTCATTAATGAACCGGAGGAAGACGAGCACATCAAAACAACTATGGAAGAGCTCGAATCTGTTCCATTGTTGGAACAAAAACCTGAACAGAAAGTGTATATAGTCACGAGGCTGAGCTCCGGTCGAAGAGGTAAGTTAATTGATTATTTAAAGGCTAACGTAGATTGCTTTGTGTGGTCCCACTCAGATATGACATGTATCCCACTAGAAGTGATGACTCATAAACTAAATGAAGATACATCCTTCATACCTGTTAAGCAGAAGAAAAGAAAGCAAGGACCATTCAAGAACTAAGTGATTGATGAAGAGGTACAGAAACTCTTGAAAATTGGTTCGATACGAGAGGTAACGTACCCTAACTGACTAGCTAACACTGTGGTAGTACCTAAAAGAATGGAAAATAGAGAGTATGCGTAGATTAGACTGAGTTTAATAAAGCATGCACCAAATATTCATTCCCATTACCACATATAGATCAAATGATTGATGCCACCGCAGATCGTGAATTGTTAAGCTTTCTAGATGCGTATTCTGGTTATAATCAGATTAAAACGGATCCCCCAGACGAGGAAAAAACCTCCTTTATTACAAACATGGGGACTTATTGTTATAAAGTCATGCCTTTTGGCTTAAAAAATGCTGGAGTCACCTATCAAAGGCTAGTGACCAAGATGTTCCAGGAACATCTGGGAAAAACGATGGAAGTTTACATCGATGACATGCTGGTAAAATCAACACGGGAGGTAGACCATTTCCAGCACCTCCCTATTACCTTTGACATTTTACGTAGGTATAATATGAAGCTAAATCCAGAAAAATTCTCTTTTGGCATAGAATCAAGTAAATTTTTGGATTTCCTTGTATCAAACAGGGGAATAGAGGTAAATCCTGATTAAATTAAAGTTATAGAAGAAATAACTAATGTACTTATAAACAAAAAAGAAGTTCAAAGACTAACGGGAAGAATTGCAGCCTTAGGAAGATTTATTTCCACATCTTCCAAGAAAGGTTTTAAATTCTTTGCAGTTCTCAAAAAGCAAATTCAGTTCGAATGGACTGAAGAATGTCAACAGGAACTCAAAGACCTAAAGGCTTATCTATCAAAACCTCTATTGTTTTCAAAGCCAAAGGAGGGGGAGAGGTTGTACGTCTACCTTGCCGTCTCGGAAATTGCTGTAAGTGCAGTATTGGTAAGGGAGAATAAAGGTAAACAATCTCCTATTTATTATGTAATCAAGACATTACTAGNGATTTCAATCGAGCAAATCGTAAACAAAAGCGACTCCCAACTGGTAGTAAATCAGATGCATGGGACTTATATCGCTCGAGAGACTCGGATGCAACAATATATGGAAAAGGCACGAGAGCTCGTGAGACAATTCAAAACATGGAAGGTAATACAAATACCTAGAGAGGAAAATATAGCAGCAGATGCATTAGCTAACCTCGCAGCAGTCACGGAAGTAACAAGCAAAGACAATGCAATTGTCGTTCATCTATTCCATTCAGCGATCGATCAGGACAGAAATGAGGTAACTTTCAACAATTTAACCTGGGATTGGAGAAACGAAATCTTAAATCTTTTGCAGAATGGCACCGTACCTGAAGACAAGAAAACAGCTCAAGCACTTCGCCGCAAAGTTGCATGATATTGCCTCATTCGCAACTCATTATATCGCAAGATGTTCTAAGGGCCCCTAGAAAAATGCCTCGGACCTAACCAATCGGAGTTTTAGATGAAAGAAGTCCATGAAGGACACTGTGGAAATCACTCAGGGCCGAGATCCTTGGTAAAAACCCTAATCAGAGCTGGATACTATTGGCCTAAGATGGAAGAAGAGGCCGAGAACTTCGTATCCAAATGCGAGAGATGCCAAAGGTTTTCTAATAACATGCATCGACCAGCGAAATTATTGCATCCAATAATATCCCCATGGCCCTTCATGAAATGGGGTACAGACATAGTGGGACCGCTTCCCACAGCTAAAGGACAAGTACGGTTTTTGCTCGTGCTAACCGACTATTTTACAAAATGGGTAGAGGCAGAAGCGTTCAAACAGGTGCGAGAAAAGGAAGTTAAAATCTTCTTATGGCGAAACATAATATGCCTCTTTGGGATACCAAAGGAGATCGTGTGTGATAATGGCCCGCAAATTACAGAATTCTTTGAAAGCTAGCAAATCAAACGGATCACTTCAACGCCATACCACCCCGTGGCTAATGGTCAAGCTAAGTCAACCAATAAAGCCATCATCAACAATCTAAAGAAGTGGCTCGATAAATACAAAGGAAACTAGCCTGATGAGTTACCAGCGGTACTATGGGCATACAGAAAAACTTCAAAAATAGTCACGGGAGAAACTCCGTTCGCACTTGTCTATGGATCAGAAGCCTTAGTACCTGTGGAGATTGGAGAACCAAGCATAAGGTTTACAACAGCCACGGAGGGAGCAAACGACGACGAATTGAGGACCAATCTGGACCTGCTCGAACCACAGAGAGAAGCAGCACTAATACGGATGGCAGCTCAAAAACAAATCATAGAGCGTTATTACAACCGTAAAGCTCATCTCAGATACTTCAAGATAACGGACTTCGTCCTCAAAAAATTCTAAAGAAGCAGGCGCAAGAAAGCTAATTCCAAACTGGGAAGGACCCTACAAAGTCCGAGGCATAGCTGGGAAGGGCGCCTACGAGCTGGAAGCTATGGACGGCAGAATCCTACCAACAAGTTGGAATGCCATCCACTTGAAGAAGTACTCCTTCTAAGGAAAAGAAGTACCCCCGGTCAGGTATCACACGTTTGATTTTATTTTGAACATTTAAAATCTTATTAACCTTTTTAGATGATAGGCATAAAGCTAACCCATCACCAGATGATGATATTAGACCTGCAAAGACGCGAGGAAGTAACTGAATTTCCGGTCTAGGGTTACACTTTCTGATGGACGTTTTAAAGGGTTAAGCAGTCATCATCTAAAAACTATATACCTTCGTGTCCCGTATGTTTTTCCTTTTCAGGAAAAGGACCACAAGGAAGGAATAGTCAAGTGCTCGAGATTTCATTCTTCAAAGCTCAAACACTTGGGGGACTATACAGTATGGAAGGAAAAGACGAAGCAAAAAAGACTATCAAAAAGTCAAAGCTCGAGCCTGAAGATCCATCTACCCAACAAGTCAAGTGTTGTGGAACATGAGTTTTAGATGATAATCAAACACATGTAAAATGTTGTGGAAGTTCAAACAAAAAATTTCATCAGAAACATTCTTAAACATGTGAAAAATTCCTATCACTCTATTGCATTATTACACCATTATGAAGTTGAGACGTCTTCTTCATTAAGTGTCGATCAAAAAGGGCCCTTTTCATAAATTATGCCTACTACAAAAAGGCACACATTTAATATGACACCGTGCCTATTACAAAAAGGTGCGAGTAATCTAAAGCATTCTATATGCAAAACTTAGAGGTAAAACTAAAACCTCGAAAAATAAAGCATGCAAAAGACTTAAAGAGTGAAACAGAAACTCAACAGAAAACAAAAGTCATAATTGCATTAATATATTAAAACGGCTAAGTAAAAACTAAGTATTAACTTATACTTAGCCGTATAGACATTTTTATACATTAAGGTGCCCCTAAGTTGTCATTTGGTGACTTTAAGAGATCCAAATTTACCCTCGATGGGACTGGGGGTAACCACCAATTGAGACAAAGAAAAAAAGGGGGAGGAACCAACTTCTTAAACTTCATCAGGAGGGGGGTTGACTTCACTGGCAGAAGGAGCAGGAGCGGCTTGGGACAAAGAGACTTGAGCAGCAGGAGCCTCACCTTCAGGTGAAGAGAGATCCTGACCTTGTTAAGCCTTCTCAATGCACTCCTTGACTTTTTCAATTTCAGCATTAAGTTCGAAACCCCTCTCGACTCATTTCAGTCAATGTTTCGAGGCGGGAGTTCATATACGCCCAACTAACATCGACAACTGCCCTATCTTCTAGAGCTTCGTAATCTTTCTCCCATAGCATAACTTCAGCTCTTAGTTCATCCCTCTCAATCACAACAGCATCATTAGAGGCCCTTAAAGGAGCGAAAGACCTTTCCAGGAATTGAACTTTCTCCAAAGAGTTGCGGAGATCCTCCTGGGTCTGAGTAAGAGATTGCACTAGTTCGCCCGAATACTCCTCTTTTTTTTCTACTAAGGCCTTCAAACTCCTGACCTTTTCAGAGGCACGAGACAGCTGCTCCGCGAATGAGGACTCTAGGACGCTCTTATCCTTGTCTGCCTGATCAGAGGATGCCTTCTCCACGGCCAACTCTGCCGTCATGACCCTTACTTTCTGCTCCAAGGTACATTTTTCTTCTTCTACGGCTTCCATGTCGAGCCTTAAGCTTTCATACTGTTCTTTCCAGTTACCTGCTTCAGCATGCCACTCCTTTACTTCCTGCTCTGTATGAGAAATCCTTTTCATAAGCTCCGTGCCTATAAGATTGATCTACAAAAGGAAATCAATTAGATATGAGAAGTACGCCTACAAGAATGAATGAAAGAAAATACATTCTACATTTATAGAAGTATACATAATCTCATTAGCCCATGTAAGGGAACTGTGTCTATCCAACTTAGCTCTCTTTGTCAGACCTATCAACGATTTCAACCACACATCAGGCTGGCCAGACTTTTTAAAGAGGCTACCCTCTGTCGGAACTTCTATCATCACCTACCTCATCTCCCTGCTGGAAGACCCTACTTCTGAAATAGAAGGCGCGGAAGCAGGATCAGATGCAGGCAAGGAAGTCTGAGGAGCCGAAAAATCCACAGGAGAGAAAGCAAGAATAGGAGCATGAATAGACACGATGGCAGGAGAAATAGCTGGAACAGTGGAGGGGAGTTCTCTAAGAGAAGGAGAGAAAACAACCAGGGGAGCTTCATCAGCAACAGGACCAAATCCTTCCCGGAATAAGTGATCAACAGAATCACGCACGGGAGAGGGAGAAGCATCCTCAAGGGAAGAAAATTCAAATTCAGGTACGGAAGGATCAATAACAGGTGTAGACTCTTCGTCTGAGACCACATTCCTTCTACGTGACCTATAGATTAAAGAGCCTCTACTTCCTCTTCTTCTTCCGAGGTCCTTGACCCACCTGCTTTCCTCTTCAAAGAAGAACAACCTGAAATGATCTCCTGGGCCTGATCCAGGAATAACTTGGGAACAGACGCGGATGCAGAAACTCCACGAGCAGGAAACCCTGTCAAAAGGAAAGGGTTAAATAATGCTCAAAGGAAGGCACAAGTACAAACAAAAACTTCACTTACCATAAGTCTTAAATCTCCAACCGAACCTCTCAGAGAGGTACTTCCATGAACGTTCTTCTAATGGAGCGATTAACAAAAAAAATTCTACCCAATATCTGAAATCAGAGACATTCTCGATGCTTCCCATGATTGCTGCAAAAAGAAGAAATAGTTACAGTATTGATAAGATATCTAAAGCAAAAAACAAGGAATGTGAGCAAAAATGTACTCACGTGCAAGATTCCACTTCTCAGGGAAGGGAAGATTCTCTTCACCTACTAAACCAGCAGTAGGAACATCAATATACCGAAGAAACCAACCTCGATCCTTATCATCTTCAAAAGTCACTAACACCCTTTTAATCCTAGCAGCCAGGGAAAAATTCCCTGACGGAATGACATTGGGGAATAGAGGTGAATACGATGATGAAAGGTAAAGGGGATAGAAGCTAAGGTAGCCAAGTATCTAAGACATGCAACGACTCGCCATACAAGAAGACCGACTTGTCCCAAGAAAATTTTGAAAAAATTGACAGAGCTCGATGATTACTGGGTCGATGGGAGGCTTGAACCCTAATGTAAAGGGATAGGTATAAACAAGAGAATGCTCCGTATTGTAAGACGTTATTATTTGATTACTTTTTTGAACGATTATAGGAAAATCGGAACTCCAATAACAGTCCATGCATATAAGAGGAATTAAACCTTTTGGGTAGGGTACTTGTCAACACTATCAAGAGACGAAAATGAATAAAGCTAATCTCTAATGGCCTGACTATCCTTAGCAAAGGTGAACTCCGAAGGTAATATTTCATTGACCCTCTATTCGTGCAAAGGTTCGTGACGTTCTCTACCTTTGGACGAAGATCTAGAAGCCCTAGCCCTCGGAGAAGTTAAAGACCTAGAAGAAGGAGGGGAAGTAATTGGAGAAGAGGAAGAACCCCTTGAAGGAGTAGAACCTAAACTCCTCAACCTGCTGCCTCTCCTACTCCGCGTTGGAGCAGAAGAGGGAGTTAAATCATCTATGTTTACGACTCTCTTATATTGCTTTGAAGAAGACATATCTACAAAGACAAGGAAAAAGTTCTTTACAAATAAAGTTTGAAAGTTAGAAGTTTTTCGTGAAAGAAAAGAAAAGGGGTATTTATACTCGAAGAAAACCNATGGGAAAAAACAATGATGTGAAAGCCATAATTGAAGATGTCACTTCGTGACTGATGCAGCCGCAAAAAGCCCTAAAAGGCGCTGAACAATTGCAGAACCAACCCGAAAATGCAACGCGGCATAAGCATTAAATGGAAGTGACAAGCGACGCCTACGTTCAGAAAATGATGCAATGTTTCGAGTGAAGCGGCGGAAAAATATTCCCGCCATAAATGAGTATCCACTTACCAAATATTAATCGATAAATATATGGTAAGTGGGGGGACTATCTGTATTGGTAAAAAAGAGCTTCATACGTGTAATTTGACTCAGAAGTCTACGTGGAGAAATGAAGACACGACAGGTGGACGGGACTCTATGAAGAGGTATGAGGCAAAGAGGCACGGCAAATCACACCCACGGGTTAATTAGCTACGGAAGTCTCAACCTGATTGAGAAGATGAAGAGACACGGTCAAAATGTATCTGGTCGGAACAAAGGGCAGATTCAGAGATCTTCAATTAGTGATCCACACGTTACGCAACATTCACGCAACAGTTACAGTTACTCATTGTAACATTACATTAAGGTCATAATTAGTCATTAATGCTCAATCACTGAAAAGGGAAGATGTTATATTAGGAAACTCCCTATATAAGGGAGTAAAATATAACCTGTAAGGGACATCCAAACTAATATTTGAATACACTTTACTTTTCGTGCATCTCATTGATTTTTTCTTTATCTAATTACTTACAAGAATCAGTCTTGTCTTGGTTATCAAAAACCCGTGTTCATCCTAAAAATAGTTTTGGTCAAAGGATCTAATTCTTTGGTTAAACAAATTTCTGTATAAAAAATAATGATAATAATCTTAATAAATGAATAAATAATAATAAAATTAATACTAATAATAATTAAATAAATAAATAAATAAATAAAAGAAATAAATTAATTAATTAATTAACTGTGCATAGTTTACCAAATCCGTGTTATATTTATTGAGCTTTGACCTACGAGGTATGTGTCGCCCGTGTGGCGTTAAATGAGACACGTTAAGTCGGGTATATAATTATGAGGTCTTCATGAATCACATCTTGTTATCAGTATTGTGAAGGTTTGAAAGGAGATTATTGCTAACGTGAAGTTGTTTGATAATTTTGTAATTGGCTATGAACAACCATTAAGAAAATAGAGGCGGTGAGTATAGGCAGCCTTGCGTATATTTCAGTTGGTGAGACACCGTTAGCTTCAGACATTCAGACGTTGGCTAATCAGTTTGTGAGGTTGGATATTTCCCCCAGCAGTGTTCTAGCTTCTACTGTCACTCTTTCTTCCCTATTTGAGCGTATTCGGGAGCGACAGGATGATGACCCACATTTGGCGGTCCTTAGGGACATAGTTCGGCATGGTGATGTCAAGCAGGTTACAGTTGGAGATGATGGTGTTTTGAGGATGCAGGGTCGGTTATGTGTGTCTAATGTTGATGACCTTCGTGAGTTGATCCTTAAGGAGGCTCACAGTTCTAAGTATTCTATTCACCCAGGGGCAGCTAAAATGTGCCAAGATTTGAGACCGTATTATTGGTGGAGAAGGATGAAAAAGGACATTGTGGCGTATGTGGCTCGTTGCATAAATTGTCAGCAGGTAAAGTATGAACATCAGAGTCCTGGTGGTTTGCTACAACCGATAGAGATTCCTGAGTAGAAGTGGGAGCGTATCACTATGGACTTTATTGTTGGGCTCCCACAGACTCAGAGGAAATTTGATGCAGTTTGGGTTATTGTGAATAGGCTGACTAAATCAGCGCATTTCATTTCGGTGGCAAGTACTTATACTTCGGAGCGTTTGGCAGAGATATATATTCAAGAGATTATTTACCTTCACGACGTGCCGTATATCATTTCTGATCGGGGTACGCAGTTTACTTCGCACTTTTGGAGGGAAATTCAGCGTGAGTTGGGCACCCGAGTGGAGTTGAGCACAACATTTCACCCTCAGACTGACGGGCAGTCCGAGCGTACCATTCAGATATTGGAGGATATGCTCCGTGCTTGTGTTATTGACTTTGGAGGTTCGTGGGATCAGTTCTTACCGTTAGCGGAGTCTACTTATAATAATAGCTATTAGTCGAGCATTCAGATGGCTCCTTATGAGGCATTATATGGTAGACGATGCAGATCGCCGGTTGGATGGTTTGAACCGGGAGAGGCTCGGTTGTTGGGTACCGACTTAGTTCAGGAGGCCTTAGATAAGGTCAAGATTATTTAGGAGAGACTTCGTGCAGCTCAGTCTCGGCAAAAGAGTTATGTCGATCGTAAGGTTCGTGATGTGGCATTCATGGTTGGAGAGAGAGTATTGCTTCGTGTGTCGCCCATGAAGGGTGTTATGAGATTTGGGAAGAAGGGTAAGTTGATCCCTAGGTACATCTGACCATTTGAGATTTTGATAGAGTGGGGGAGGTAGCTTATAGACTTGCGTCGCCTCCAGGGTTATCCGTAGTTCATCCGGTATTCCATGCGTCTATGCTCCGAAAATATCATGGTGACCTGTCCCACGTGTTAGATTTCAACTCTGTCCAATTGGACAAAGACTTGACTTATGAGGAGGAGCCGGTAGCCATTTTAGACAGGCAGGTTCGTCAGTTGAGATCTAAGAGCTATCCTTCAGTTCGAATGTAGTGGAGAAGCCAGCCCATTGAGGCAACTACTTGGGAATCTGATTCGGACATGCAAAGTAGAGATCCACACTTGTTCGTCAATTCAGGTAATTTTCTATGTCTGTTCGAGGACGAACGTTTATTTTCGAGGTGGAGATTGTGATGACCCAAGGGGTCATTCTGTGAAATTAGAATCCGTTCTAGGCTTAATATCCCTAAAAAGGTTAATTTTAAATACCTCGATTTGCATGCCCAGTCCGGGCGTGAAACCGGAAAGCTATTATGTGAAAATATGAAAAATAGTAATTTCTAGAGTTAAAATTTTATTAAAATTGACTTTGGTCTACATTTTGAGTAAACGGACCTGGATCCATATTTCGACGATCCCGGGAGGTCCGCAGTAAATTATGGGACTCGAGCGTATGCCCGAAATGAATTCCGAGGTCCCACGCCTTAGAAATCAATTTTTGAAAGAAATTGTTTTGCTACAATATTAATGAAATAAAGAAAGGAATTTATGTTTGAAACCGTTGGTATCTGGCCCGTATTGTGGTTCCGGAGCTCGATACAGGTTTGTTATAATATTTTGGCCTTGACTGTGAAATTTGATGAAAAACGGAGTTCGTTTGACGTGATTCGGACATCCGGTTGATAAATAGTGAACTTTAAGTGTTCTTGAGAAAAATAATGAGTTTTGAGGTTTAATTCATAGTTTACATGTTATATTCATGATTTGATCGCACGAGCAAGTCCGTATGATGCTTTTAGACTTGTGTTCATGTTTGGTTTAGAACCACCGGGGGCTCGGGTGAGTTTCAAATAGGTTTGGGTTGTGTTGTGCTCGTTCTTTCTTATGCTTCGACGTCGTTTCTTCAAGCATAAATGATATCATATTGAAGAAATGAGCTGCGATTTCTGTTTTGAATGAAGTATTAGATGTATCGCAATTACGGACCCGTATCAAAAAGAATCATCGAATTTGGACATCGTATGAGGATTTTATGGTCATTTTACAAAGGTTGCCAGATTTTTCAGGTTAATTACGAAATTGTCACTGACGGCGTATTAAAAATCTGCACTATTTGCAAATATTAAAACCTACATATCTCCTTCATTATAAGGTCAAATTAAGTGATTCAAAAGCCTAACTTGACTATAATTTCACAAAGAATCTATTAGAAACATAAAAATCAAGTTTTGGGATCATATGACATGAGAAACGAGGCAGAATAGCTGGCAGAAAAATATATATAAAACGGGCAGACTTCTTCTTTTTCAAATTTTCGAACCCCATAGCCCTAGGAACGAATTTATTCACCAAATATCATCCCCAAGTCATAGGTAATCAATTATAAACTTTACTCTTTCAATTACTCATTGTTTTTCATCACTTTTAAATCAAAAAACTAAGAATTTTCATGGTAAAAATTGAGGGTTTGGGTAGAATTAGGGAATTTTGTAAAAATCAAATCTTTACCTCGAATTGAGGTCGTATTTCGAAACTAATTATATATTTGGGTTCGTGGGTGAATAGATAAACGTAATTTGGTCCGAACCCCGAGTTTAGATCAAGCGGGCCCAGGGTCGGGTTTTTACTTTTTTTTAGAAAACTTAGAAAAAATTATAATTTTCAGTAAATTTAGTTCCTTTAGCCTTAAGTAATTATATTAAGTTAATTATGGTTAGATTGGAGTGTATTGGGGGTGAATTCAAAGGGAAAAGCTATAATTGAGCAGTGAGTGGCCTGCGAATTTGAGGTAAGTGTTTGGTCTAACTTTGACTTGAGGGACTAGGAGTCCCCACGTGTTTGCTATGTGAAATTCATGTGTGTGGTGTATAGGTGAGGTGACGAGTATCTATGCACCACCAATTGGTCTGTTAAACATGATCCCTTCCTCGTTCCCAAGGTAATTGATTCCTCGCTTAATTGTTCTATGTTCATTATTGTTTCTATGATTACTTGGCCTTATTCCGTTGTTGTTAAATATTGTTGTGGTTATTTTGAAAAGAGTATTGGTTGTTTATTTGGGTCTCTTGTGGTACAAAATGGTTGAGTAGTTTGGCATTGTTTCTACGAGGCACATATATATTTATGTTCCTGTTGCTTTCATTTTTTATAATATTGATGAAGTTATGAGAATCGCAGTTTAACTGTCTTAGGACTGTTGAAGTTTACGTGGCTATTTGATTTCAATCGATTATTGCCAATTGTTGTTGCAAGTGTGTTAAAAGTGTTGGTTGTTCTCTTGATTCTATCATAGTACATAAAGATTGAGCTGGGTTGACAGCATTACGGTGTTTGCTATTGAGTGCATGAGTTGCACAGGTTATGGCTTTGAATATTATTGATGTGCCATGTCATCAGAGTGGTCGTGTTGGATGAGAAGAGGTCATTGGACCTAGAATAAATACTGTCAGAATTGACTACTGCATAGTTGGAAGGGTAAATATCGGGAGTCGGCTTAGGAATCTGCTAGAATTGGGAAGGGGGAGCTTCATGTCTGACTGATCGGAAGAATGGTTGCTAGTTTCTAAATTTTTCTTTCATCATCGACAGTATATGGAAGTGCTAGAGCGAGGCATTTCTTGATAAGAGGTTATGTACCGGTATTAGGTTGTTTTGAGCAGCTATTGTGATTAGGAGTTATCGCCATGAGTGTTTGAGTCATGCGGTATATTATGTGATTACATCTTGGGTTACGGATATGGCTTGATACAGCGTGTCAGACTTATTTAGTTTACAGTTGTGGAATTTTGATCTTGTAAATTATTTCAGAAGTGGAAATTTTGTTCTAAGGTTTATGGGTCAGGTTGGATTTCGAAATTTCAACGGTGTGGTGCTATCAAACCTTTATGGGATAGGGTGACGTGGGATCACCCCCGGGTATGTGCATGGTGCGGCTACGCGACAGTTTGATTGTGTTCGAGAACAACTCTTGGCACGTTCAAGGACGAACTTATGTTTAAGTGAGGGAGGATGTAACGACCCGGCCGGTCGCTCTGAGAGTAATATCCACGTTTCCCCCGTTTCTGCTTCATTATATGTGGTTCAACTTCATTATGTTGTGTTAGATTGGTTGGCTCGGGTTCGGAGTGATTTTTGGAGAGAAATGAGACACTTAGTCTCTTAACTTGGTTCAATAGTGGAAAAGTCAATCGGAAGTTGACTTATTAGTAAACAACCTCGGAATGTAGATTTTATGGTTCGGATAGCTTTTTTAGGTGATTTGGGACTTAGGAGTGTGTTCGGAATGTGGTTTTGATGTCCGGTGTAGAATTAGGCTTGAATTGGCAAAATTGAATTTTTGTGATTTTCGGTCGGCAGTGGAAAATTAGCTATGGGGTTCGGAATGGAATTCCGGAAGTTGAAACAGGTTTGTAGTATCATTTTGGATGTGTGTGTAAATTTTCAGGTTAATCGGATGAGTTTTGGTTAGTTTCGGCATCTTTGGCGATTATCGGAAGTTTGAAGATTCTTAGACTTGAATCATGAGTTGAAGCGGTGTTTCATTGTTATTTTGGGTGTTCCGAGGGTTCAACTAAGTCGGGGTGATCATTTATGACTTGTTTGTATTTTTGGTTGGAGTCTCGAGGGGGCCGGGTTGATTTCAGATAGCCATCGGGGGATTTTAAGTTGGAAATGTAGATGATGTTGTTGGTGCTGATGTTACCGCACCTGTGGATAGGGGACCGCAGGTGCGGGCCTGCAAAAGTGGACGACTCGTCTCAGGTGCGGATTATTGTGGGTTGGAGGAGTTCCGCAGGTGCGAGGTCTTTACCGCACCTGCGAAGACACAGATGCGGAATTTTGAGCGCAGGTGAGGAGGCTGGGCTTCTAGGTAATTCTCCGCAAGTGCGCACCTGGGACCGCAGGTGCGGGTTCGCATGTGCGGAAAAATGACCGCACCCTGCGGTTTCACTGGGCAGAAAGTATAAATACCAGCCTTCGCGATTTTTAGCCATTTTTTCAATATTTTCATCCGGGATTACGAGAAAATCAAGAGGACTTCGTTGAGGTAAGATATTTGAACCTAAAACTTGTTTCCATGTGATTTTTTGGACTGAAATAGGGTGAAATTTAGGGAAACATCAGTGTGTAAATTGGGGGAAAAGGGAAGAAAGTTTGAGAATTTCTTTTGATGATTTGAGTGGGCATTTGAGGTCGGATTTTGATGCTCTTCGTATGCATAGACTTGTGAGGGAATAAAGATTATAGTTTTGTGATTTGTATCGAATTCCGAGACATGGGCCCGGGGGCCGGGTTGGGTCAACTTCAGGATTTGTGCCCAATTGTGATAATTTTTGAATGGGTTTCGTCTTCCTAGCATATTTTGATGTTATTAATCTGATTTTGATATACTCGGAGCATTTGGGAGCCGATTCGAGGGGCAAGAGCATCGCGGAGTAGTTTTCGGGCCGGTTTGAGGTAAGTAACGATTGTAAATCTAGACTTGAGTGTATGAAACCCCGGTATCTCATATTATTTTGATGAATGAGGTGACACACATGCTAGGTGACGAGCGTGTGAGCGTGCACCGATAAAGATTTGTGACTTGGTATGTCCCGTACTTTAAGTCGCGTACTTGATTTTGAAATCGTATGATATCCTGTACTTTTGAAGTTTACATTATATTATTGGGTTGTATGCCATGTTTGGGGCCTTGTGCCGAACGGTTTAGACCCTCAACGGTATTTTTCCACTATTCTCACACTATTTTTGATAGAAATTTATGAACTCAATCATGTTTTATACCTGTTGTTATTATCACTATGATCACACTATTTTAGAATACTGAGGGGTACTTTGGGACGAGTCCCGTGAGTTGAGATGAGTCACCCGAGTGGCTTGTGAGGATGACTAAGTGAGGCCGACAACCGAGTGGTGAGGATATTATATGGACCGGGCTGCAGGCCACAGCAATATATATTATATGGACCGGGCTGCACGCAGCAGCAATATGTATTATATGGATCGGGCTGCACGCCATAGCAATATATTATATGGATCGGGTTACACGCCGCATCAACATATATATATATATATATATATATATATATATATATATATATAT
>ML318676.1:0-20840 GCA_005239505.1 Nicotiana paniculata
ATAAGTTAGCTAGACATGTTCAAAAGAATCAAACTCAAAATAAATTGCATAATTGAATTACAACGTAATTAATAAAAGATGTAGAAATCAATGTTTTGTCACTTCAATGGTTTCTTCTCTTCAAATCCTTCGTCTGCCTTCCAATATTCGTTAAGTTGTGTTTTAGGAGTCTATTTATATGTTTAGGACAAACCCTAAACGTGTAAGATACTTCTATTCCAACCGGGAAACACTTAAACTTGTCAAAACTCGGAATTGACCGAAACAGGGGCCTGGCGTTTTGAGGCTAACGCCTGGATAACGCCAGGCTAGGACTGGCTTTTGGACCCTAACGCCTGGCTAACGCCAGGTGCACTCCTTCTCGCCTCCTGAGCGTATTTTTGATGTATTTGCATCCATTTAGCTCGGTTTCCATCTCCAATTCACCTACACATGAAATAGAATCTATTATGCATATAAAAAGTTTATTTTTATCATTAACGCACATAAAATGTAGGGCATATAACATGTTAAACCATGAATTCTATCCTCGCATCAAAACTCCCTGGAGCTCCACATTTTTTAGGGAGCTTATTTTGCAGCATAGCACTACAATGCTCTCTGATCTTGACTACCGATGTCTCCTCTACTTTCTGCTTGTTGAATAATATCTATTTTAAGAAATTAGCATATGCTGGCATATGTGAAAGCACCTTTGTGAAAGGTACAATAACTTGCAATTGCTTGAGCACCTCTAGAAAATACCTTATTTGTTTGTCCAACTTCTCTCTTCTTTACTTCTGAGGGAAAGGTAGAGCAGACATATATTTACTCTCGTCGATCTCACCATTACTTCTTTGTTTGACTTTAATATTCTTTGTTGGAACTTCAGATTTCTTCTTCTTCTTCTTCAGATCATCCTCTTGCTCTTCCCTCACTTCATTCCTACAATGCTCATCACTTTTTTCTCTCCCCTTTATCTTGATTTTCCGTCAACTCATTCTTCTCTGCTTCCATCGGATCTTGCAATACTTTGACATTCCTCAAAGACACTGCATATTGTTTCCTTTGGATTCCTTTCGGTGTCCTCAAGGAGGATTCCTGGAGAGCTCTTGGATAACAGACTATCAATCTGCCCCACTTGTCTTTCTAAGTTTTGAATAACTACATCTTGAGTTTCAGATATCTCATACGTATTAATAACAAAAAGCCTTCATTAGATCTTCCATTCTAGATTGATTAGAATGTGGAGGATGGTATTGCTTCCTCTACTAATTCTGAAATCCAAGAGCTCCTTATCCTTGGGGTCTCGGATTATTCTTCTGCCATGAGTTCAAACTACCACTTGGTGAACTCCAAGAAAAGCCTGGGTTCCTCTGCCCCATAGAGTTAAAAGTATTACTAGTGTGGTAGTTGCCTTTGTCAAAACTTCCCACAACATCTACCACTTCATCTGCAGCTGAGGCCTGACGCTCATGCGTTGGATGGCTTATTCCACAAAAACCCCAAATCTTGGATTACTGGATCAGGACCTGGGTAAGGTTAAATTTCTTTTCTCTCTGGCCATGGTGTCTAACTGGGCTTGCACTTATGTGTTAGAATCCAATTGATGTATCCTAACCTTTTTCCTTTTCTCGTTATCATCTTTAGGCAATTGATTTGCATCTTCAGATAGTTCTTTTAGAATTGCAAATATCTCCTCAAGAGTTTTATTAATAAGAGGACCTCTAACTACGTTGTTTAGCGTCCTCCTGCTAGAGGGTGTCATACCATCCCGAAAATTTTGGAGTTGCATCCACAAGTCTACTCTATTATGCTGACATCTTCTCACAATATCCTTAAATCTTTCCCATGTTTCAAACACCATTTATGTTTCTTTCTGCTCGATGTTGTGGATCTCTCTTCGAATTTTCCCTGTTTTTGTAGCTGAAAAATATTTTTCTAGGAATTTCTTTGTCATGTCTTCCCAAGTTTGAATTGACCCTGTCGGCGAACTCTGCAACCAATGCTTAACATCTTCCTTCAATGAAAAAGGAATTGTCCTTAAGTAGATAGCATATTTTTATACCGCGTTGTGCTGGACGATTTTCATAATCTCATCAAAATCCATTAAATGAGTATTTGGATCTTCGTTGGGTTTGCCTCGGAAGGCACAATTCTTCTGAATGGTCTGAAGTAGCCCTTGTTTGATCTCAAAATTATTCGTCTCGACATGGATTAGATTTAAACAATGCTCAAATAATTTCTAGATTAACGCTATTCAAGATGATTAACACTTTGGTTGGGATGACTAATAACTAAAATTAACTATGAAACTAAAACATTTAACAATTGATCACAGAAAGACAAGAGTTGGGCAACACCAAAATATCAATGAATGAAATAAGGGTCATGATAGTATAAGTGCTAGATAGTTATTTGAGATATAAATCTAGTTCAATTAACTCTATATGTTCTAATGATTCTCACGAATTCACTTGATGATTAGTTCAAACGTATAATCAAGACTCCTCTCTCGATTAAGTCTTTACTCTAAGAGCTGAACTAATATAAGTATTGTGAATATATGCAAGCATACGTTAATGGATTAGTCTTTAGGAAAACGTCTCTTGAATATTCTACTAACTTGATTTAATCAACAATTCAACAAGATTTTTTGATTACTTAAAAGAATCGCTGAATTAAACCAAACAATATAATGCAAAGATAATCACCAAAATATTCCTCTTTCGATTAACTAAACCGGTGAATAGAGTTGCAATCTATTTAGAGTTCCATAAACGAATTCAAGCAAAGAACTATAGTTAAAATCCACGAATACCAATGAAAACACCATATACGTCAAACCCTAAGGTTAACTACTCCATATTCATGGAGAAATTCATCGCAAATAAAGTTGAATAATAACAAAACATGAATTCAATCCAAACTTGGGTGTTGAGTTGAGGAAAGAATGATGAGTCCTTGTGCTTTGAGTCTCTAATTCTCTTCCAATATTCCGTAGGTCAAAATTATCTTCAAAAAATGGGTTTCCAGTGTATATATACCAAGTAGGAACGAACCTGGACGAAACTACTCTCATTGAGCCGAAGTGGGGAAACCTGCAAATTTTTTACACTTCATGCGTCGCACAGTGCTACGCACGCATTAGTGCATTTTGCTCTGTTGTAAACTCTCTGAACTTAGCTTGTCTGACAAACTTTTGTACTAATGCGTCGCACTATGCCACGTGATATGCGTAGCACTAGTTTATTTTTCTATCAGACCCAAAAACTTCAAGTCTCTAAACTTCTCAAATTTCTGATGATCTTTTGTACCAATGCGTCACTCCATGCCACACCTTATGCGACGCACTAGTACATTTTGATCTAGTCCTTGTGCTTTCTTCCAACTTTCATATGCAGTGCTGGTTCACGAGCCTCAGACGCGATCCCGTTTTAATTACTTGGGCTATTACTCATACTTCAAAGCTCAACATTATTAGATTTAGCTCGAGAACATCTTATTAACTTGGAATCATCTCCTACAAATCATAAAACACGTCATAAGTGAAAATCACCATCATTTAAGCTCATACACGCTCGAAGTTTAGTAATTAGAGTGCAAAATATGGCTAAAATACGTGTTCCTAGCCTACCATCATGCAATCGAGCCTTCACAAGGTTGTTACAAAAATATGGTGTTCGCCACAAGGTTGCCACCCCATATCACCCACAAACGAGTAGGCAAGTGGAGGTTTTGAATAGAGAGATAAATAGTGTTTTGACAAATATCGTGAATGCTACAAGATTTGATTGGGTGAGAAAGTTAGATGATGTATTCTGGGCCTATCGTACAACTTTTAAAACTCCAATAGGCATCTCGCCTTATAAATTGGTGTTTGGGAAGACGTGTCACTTACCCGTAGAGTTGGAACATAGAGCCTTGTGGCCATTGAGGAAACTGAATCTCGATATGGAGGTTGCCGGTACAAGTAGAGTCACATAGTTGCATGACTTGATGAGTTACGTACCATGATTTCGAGAGTAAAAGTCTATATAAGGAGAGAATGAAGATGATGCATGACAAAAATATTCTTGAGTGAAATTTTAAACCTAGAGACATGGTATAGCTATACAATTCGAGATTGAAGTTATTCCCGGACAAGTTGAAGTTAAGATGGTCAGGACCATTTCGTGTGGTAGAGATGCATCCCGCCGGAGCCGTAGAAAATTGCATCAGAAGATGGGTCCTACAAGTCCAAAGTTAACAAGCAAAGGCTAAAACATTATCAAGGCATAATCAAGAAAGATAAAGTGATCTCGACCATGTACTTGAAAGATCCTTGATAAGGGATATCCCAAGTCATGCCGTAAAGTTATATCAGGCACTTCATGGGACGCAATTATTATAATGTATTAATTCGTCGTGCCGCGGCGTTAAATTAATCTCTTGTTGGGAGGCAACCCAATTTTCTTATTTTCGTCCAGTTGTCATTTAGTAAAAAAAACGTGGGGAGGCAGAAGCGAAGCTCACTTCGCTAGACTGAGACCAAGAATGTTGGGGAGAAAAATTTTGGTGGCAGTAAAGTGTATCTCGCTTCGCGAGACCAGAAACAAAAGAGAAAAAAGGAAGAAGAGGGGACAATGAAGTGCCCATGGCTTTGCGAGACCAGGACAGGGCACCGCTTTACCATGTAAAAGGGCGCGTCTTAAGGTCGTGTCACGCAGTCATGGCGCGACCCCAGGTTTATTTTTTTTCTATTTTTTTGTGTTCTAGTTAGTAGCAAATAAAATAAGGGAAACACAAGAAAATATAAAACCCTCCCCCTCTATAACTCAAACACATAACCCCTCTCTCTCTCTCTCACTACAAACTCACGCCCAAAACCCCCACCTTTCTTGCTCCTCCCCTCACCCCACCTCTGCCAGGTAAGCCGACCCTCCATCACTTAATTATTATTTTTCTTTTAGTTCATCTTTCCTCCACACCCATGTAAGTCCTTTCTCGTTCCATTAGGTTGGATAATTTTTCTTCTTCTTTTCTTTCTCTATTTCTAGTTGTTGTTGTTGTTGTTTAAAGGATAGAATGGTTAATAAAGTTTTTGAATGGTGGAGTATATTTTGCTTTAGAATTGGTTGGTGGTTATACACAGTGAGGTGGAAAACTACAATTCCCACCACCTCACTCTAATTGGGAGGGTGCACTATTGGCAAATTGAACCAATGAAGCTTAACAAAAGTTGCGCACATAATTTGTTCGATGAATTGCCCAAATGAATTTTTTGGTGAGGTTTAGTGAATTCGAAGTAGCTAACCTACCTCTATTGGCAATATGAATATATTTTAAGTGTCTGGTGTCGCTAGTTGTCTTATGAACTTCAATTATGCTCTTTCTGAGACAAGTATCATCCATGGCCGACTTAGGCATGACTTAAGTGTTGCCTTACCCACGTGTTATTGCATGGTACTAATAAACATGGAATAAGTATAAAGTGTTTTATAGCGGATGCTTGCAACTCATCTTGTGCACATATTCTCAAATGATACGTGCGGGATATGACACACACCACTATGACTTGATGTGACTAGAATAAACTAATGTTGTTTCTTGGATCATTCTAGGTACTATGACCACCTCCAAGACACCGACAAGTAATCACGGTAAAGGTAATCTACCCTCAGATAATCCTTGTACTAAATTTAGGGAACACACAAAGCATGGTACTGAGCTACGAACAAAGACAAGAAACTATAGGGATTCATAGAAAGCTTCTGAAGCCATACCACAGGAAGTGCAGCACACACGATCGTCTAGGCATAGAGGGGTTCGACTCCTGATTTGTGAAACAGATTCGTGGCCACCCAAGGCTAAGAAGCTCAAGATTGTTGATGTGCAAGGGTCGATATGAAACCTGAGCCTGGGGAGGACCAGCCCGATGAAGCAAAGTATGTACATATTGCCCTATCTTAGGGTGATGGTGAACCTAGTGAACCAGTGGACGAATCAATGTGGAATAAGAAATTTGTTAGCGAGAAGGAATGGCTACCTTGGAAGACACTTAAAGGAAAGCAAGTCGACCCAGCTTTGTTCGAGAGGCCGTTGATATTTGAGGTCGTCTGGGAAGATTTCTTGCCAATCGTGCAGAATATTGAGAGGTACGGTTGGACACGTTTTTCTCAGGGACATAAGGATGAAGTGAGTGTGACACTCGTACATGAATTATATGCTAACTGGGACCCAAAAAGGGTGATGATATTGTGTGGGTCCATGGTCGTAAGGTTTACATCTCTCCTGATGCAATAAATAAGCATTATCGTATTCCGTTCCAAGATCATGAAGAGTATTTACAGAGATTTAAGAAGCTAGACCAGCGCCACTGTTGCAGCTAATGTAAGACCCAATGACGGAGCCATCGTGGACCAACACTAGAGGTCTGGGAAAAGGATGCATGGCTTGGGAGAACAGGACTTGGTTGAACTATGTGAGTAATAGGTTGATGTCAGCGACAATTTATGCATCGATTTATGCGTTGCCGACATCAACATGTTACTCACCTAGTTCAACCAATTCCTAGTCTCCCTAGTCCTGCATCCCCTTTCCCAGACCTCTAGTGTTGGTCCACAATGGCTCCGTCATCGGGTCACACATTAGCTACAACATGTGGTTCTAGTCTGGCTTCTTTAGTCTCTGCAAACATTCATCATGAGCTTGGAAGGAAATACGATAATTTTTATTTATTGCATCAAAAGAGATGTCAACCTACGACTACGGACCCACACAATATCATCACCCTTTTTTGGATCCCAATTAGCATATAAATCTTTTACGACTGTCACATTCGCCTCACCCTTGTGTCTCTAAGAAAAACGTGTCCAACCGTACCTTTAAATCTTCTGCACAATCGGCAAGATATATTTCCTGACAACCTCAAAATTCAATAGTCTTTCAAACAAAACTTGGTTAACTTGATTCCTTTAAATGTCTTCCAATGTAGTCATGCCTTCTCTCTAACAAAGTTCTTATTTCATAATGATTCATCCACTAGTTCACTAGGTTCTCCATCACCCTCAAGTAGGGCAACCTCTACATACTTTGCTTTATCGTACTGGTCCTCCTCAGGCTTAAGTTCCGTATCGAGTACGAGTTTGCCTTGCTCTTGCACATCTACCATCTTGTGCTTCTTAACCTTGGGTGTCCTTGAATCTCCTTCACTAATCAGGAGTGGAACCTCGCTAGGCCTAGACGGCCATGTGTGTTGCACTTCTTCTGGTATTGCTTCAGAAGCTTCCTGTGCATCCCTATCATTCCTTGTCTTTGTTCGTAGTTTAGGAGCATGCTTTTCCCGTGCCCTAGTTTTAGTGGAAGGCTTCTCTAAGGGTAGCTTACCCTTACCATGATTACTTGTAGTGTCTTGAAGGTGGTCATAGTACCTGGAAAGAGCCAAGAAGTAATATTAGTTTACTTAGCCAAATCAAGTCATAGTGGTGTGCGTATCCCACACGTAGCATTTGATCATATGTGTACAAGACGAGTTACGAGCATCCACTACAAACTTTATACTTATTCCATGTTAATTAGCACCATGAAACAACACGTGGGTAAGGCAACACTTAAGTCATGCCTATGTCGGCCGCGGATGATACTTGTCTCAGAAAGAGCACAATTGAAGTTCATAAGACACCCAACGGCCACTCCATAATAGAGGAAGAAAGGGTTTATGTGTTTGAGTAATATAGGGAGAGAGTTTTATATTTTCTTATATTTTGTTTTTTTTTTAACTAACTAGAACACAGAAAAATAGAAAAAAAGCTAAAAAAATACCTAGGGTCGCGCCAGGACCGCGCGGCGTGCGACCTGGAGACGCGCCCATTTACCTGGTTAGTTGTGCCCGGTCCCGGTCTCGCGAAGCCATGGGCACTTCGCTGTAACCTCTTCTTCTTTTTTCTCTTTTGGTCCTAGTATCGCGAAGCGAGACACACTTCGCTGCGCCCAAAAGTTTTCTCTTCAACATTCTTGGTCTCGGTCTCGCGAAGCGAGCTTCGCTTCGCTGCTGCCTCCACACATTTTTTTTAATGAAATGACAACTAGACGAAAATATTGTGTTGCCTCCCAACAAGTGCTTGTTTTAATGTCGCGACACGACAAATGAAATATTACAATGGGTTTCCTCCTACGAAGCACCTGGTTTAACGTCAGCATGACTCGGGCTTTCACTTATCAAGGATCCTTGAAGTACATGGTCGAGATCACTTTGTCTTTTTCAACCACGCCTTTATAATATTTTAGCCTTTCCCTGTTAACTTTGAACTTGCGGGAGCGATCTTCTGATGCAATTTCTACGGCTCTGACGGGATGCATTTCCACCACACTAAATGGTCCTAACCATCTTGAGTTCAACTTGCCCGGAAACAAGTTCAATCTCGAATTGTATAGCAATATCATGTCTCCAGGTTTAAAATTTTGCTCAGGAATATTTTTGTCATGCATCATTTTCATTCTCTCCTTATATATCCTTGTACTCTCAAAAGCATGGTAACAGAACTCATCAAGCTCGTGAAACTCTATGACTCTACTTGTACCTGCAACCTCTATATCGTGATTCAGTTGCCTCATTGCACACAAGGATCTATGTTCCATCTCCATGGGTAAGTGACATGCCTTCCCAAACACCAATTTATACGGCGACATGCCAATTGGAGTTTTGAAAGAGGTACAATAGGCCCAGAATACATCATCTAACTTTCTCGCCCATTCCGTTCTCGTGGGCGATACGGGGTGGCAACCTTGTGGCGAATACCATATTTTTCTAACAACTTTGTGAAGGCTAGGTTGCAGAAGTGAGTGCCTCTATCACTGATTATTGCCCTTGGAGTGCCAAAACCGAGTGAATAAATTCTTTCTCAGAACCAGTGAGCCCCTTTGCATCATTTTTAGAGAGTGCAACAGCTTTCACCCATTTTGACACATAGTCCACATCTACGAGTATGTACTTGTCACCATATGAGCTGACAAAAATCCCCATGAAATCGGTTCCCCTACATCAAACACTTCTACCTCCTGAATTGTGTTCATGGGGATCTCATGTCGGCGGGAAGTATTCTCGGGCCGTTGGCATTCATCGCAACCCTTCACTCAAAGGTGTGAATCTTTGAACAATGTTGGCCAGTAGAAGCCCGACTCCAACACTTTCGCAGCTATCCTTACTCCCCCAAAATAGCCACCATATGGGGATGCATGACAAGCCTGCAAAATAGATGATTGGTCTATCTCGGGGATACATCTCCGGATTATGTTATCAATACAAATCTTGAACAGATCAGGCTCATCCCAAAAGTACATGCGATAATCACGGAAGAACTTTTTCTTTTGTATAAAGGAAAGGTCATAAGGGAGAATACCGCTCGCCAGGTAGTTTACAATGTCTGCATACCATGGTGCTACCTTTAGGCTTGTGGACAATATTTGTTCATGTAGGATAGTCTCCCCGATATATTTCACCTCAACCTTCTTCTCTGCTCCTTCCAGCCTGGACAAGTGATCACCCACTTGGTTCTCTGTCCCTTTCGGTCACAAAGTTCCAGGTCGTATTCTTGTAGTCACAGCACCCATCGAATCAGGCGTGAATTTGAATCCTTCTTCTTAATTAGGTACCTGAGAGCAGCATGGTCAGTATAAACAATTACCTTCGAGCCTATCAGGTATGACCTTAATATTTCAAATGCGAACACCACTACTAGTATTTCCTTCTCAGTCACCGTGTAGTGTAGTTGGGCATGACTCAAGGCTCTACTTGCATGGTAGATTGGGTTCATGACCTTCTCTTTTTGCTGCCACAACATAATCGCTTGCATTACACATCAGCTCAAATGGTTGCTTCCAGTCGGGTGCAACTATGATAGGTACAGACACCAGCCTCTTCTTCAATTCCTCAAAAGCTACCCTGTAGTAATCAGAAAACACAAAAGGGGTGATATTTTTCAAGCAATTTACACAAAGAGTTAGCAATCTTGGAAAAATCTTTTGTAAACCGCCAGTAGAAACTGACATGGCAAGGAAACTTCTTATTTCCTTGACAGAAGTGGGTGGTGGCAACTTTTCTATTACATCAACCTTAGCGGTCTACCTCAATGTCCTTACTTGACACTAGGTGTCCTAAGACTATACCTTTTTATACCATGAAATGAACTTTTTCTCATTTTAGCGCCATATTAGTCTTCATACATCTCTGCAGCACTCTTTTCAGATTCCTAAGGCAGTCATTAAATGACTTTTCCACCACTGAGAAATCATCCATGTAAACCTCCATTATGTCTTCTACCATATCTGTGAAGATGTTCATCATGCACCTTTGGAATATGGCGGGTGCACGTCACAAGCCAAACGACATTCTTCGGAAAGCATAGATGCCATATGAACAGGAGAATGTCGTTTTATCTCTATCCTCCGAGGCAATAAAGATCTGATTATACCCGGAGTATCGATTCAGGAAGCAAAAGTGAGACCTCCCTGCCAATCTGTCTAACATTTGATCAATGAATGAGAGCAGGAAATGGCCTTTTTGGGTGGCCTTGTTCAACCTTCTGTAATCCATACAGATTTGCCATCCAGTGATTGTTCTTGTTAAGATCAACTCATTGTTCTCATTTTGCACTATAGTCATTCCACCTTTCTTTGGCATACACTGATTTGGGCTGACCTAGTTTCTCTCAGATATGGGAAAGATGATTCACGCATCTAACCACTTGATCACTTCTTTCATCACCACTTCTTTTATGTTAGGGTTCATCCTTCTTTGATGTTCTCTGGAAGGTTTGTGTCCATCTTCCAGTAGATTTTGTGCATACAAAAAGTTGGGTTGATACCCTTTGTGTTTGCAATGGTCCAACCAATTGTAATATTGCACTCCTTCAAAACCTGCAAAAGTTGTTCTACCTGCACATCTAACAAACCAGATAAGATAATAACATGCAAGGTTGAGCTAGGTCCCAAGAAAGCAAACTTGAGGTGAGACAGTAACTGTTTTAGCTCCAACTGTGGTGGCTCTTCAATTAATGGCTTAGTTGGAGGGGAATTTCTTTCTTTTAAGCGTAAAGGATCGAATTCATGCTCTCTTTTCCAGTACCCTTGGCCTCCAAGGGCCAAAACCGACTCCGCCAAGTTTTCATCCTCTACCTCTTCTAAGTTTATGAGGCAGGCTGCTAGGGGGTCTTTTACATTCAGTGCCTCATCTTCCTCCTCCATAATCACATCCACAACTTCAATCAGAGAGCAATTAGAAAACTCACTGGGTCACCACATAAACTTCTCCACATTGAATGTTATTTCTTTATCGTTTAGCCTCATCTTTAGCTCCCCAGTTTTACAATCAAACAGAGCTCTCCTAGTGACCAAAAAAAGCCTTCCCAAAATTATGGGAATCTCCTCGTCAACCTGGCAGTCTAGAATGACAAAATCTACCAGAAACACTAACTTTCCAACCTTCACAAGTACATTATCAAGTATACCTGATGTCCTCTTCACCGTTTGGTCTACTAGCTGTAGTAATATGGATGTGGGCCTTGCTCTTCCAGTGCTAACCTTTTATACATAGACAAGGGCATCAAGTTTATGCTCGCCCCCAAATCACACAATGCTTTAGATAAAGCATGGTCTCCTATGGTGCACGAAATTTTGAAACTCCGTGGGTCGGATAGCTTCTCGGATATGGGTCTTGTCACGATAACACTACAGGTCTGAGTCAGTGTAACAGTTGCTAATTTTTGTAGGGTGAGGTGTCAGACTTTAATTTTTGTGGCATGTGCTTAATTGCTAATAATACATTTTGAATTGCATGATCACATTTATGTCCATTGTAATTGTATTATAGTACTAGCTTTTTTGTTCTGGCTTAATCCCCGATTTTGTTTTAACCATGGTTCTTTCCCGAGGATGCAGTTTTCTTGAACCGAGTATCTTCAGATATTTCTTTTATAAATTTGTAAAAATTTGTGAACTTTTCCCGTCGATGGATTATCTAGATAGTTTTCTCGAGGGACTAAAAGTCTAAAGAAAAATACAAAAATATATTTTTTGTTCTCTTTTACTTTGTTTTCTGGTTGAACTGACAATGGAATTGGAAGAAGCTAGAGTAATTTGTGCTTTTGACATGTTTTATATCGTGTCTTAGGTCTGGAGCATTTGAACTAACTTCTTTCGTCATGATCTCTATAATTACATGCCTTGACAATATGTGTGGATTTCTTTGACACCAAGGCTTATTTTGCATCTCTTATGATTAATTTTTGTTTGCTGAAATTCTATGATGACTTTGCTAGTTTCTTTAAGTCGAGAGTCAAGTCTGAGCCGTCCTAAATGAGTCATGTGCATTGTGTGAGGTGAGATTTTAGTGCACTTTGTGTCATCCCTGTGAGTCTAGAACTTGCCCCGTGTGTGATTCAAAGCGAAATGATTAAGTCTTTAAGTTTGAGAAGTGATATAGGCTTTCTTTGATTGAACATTTAGCCTATTTGCCTACCAGTGATAATATTATATGTAGTCACCCATTTTGAGCATGTAGACCTTTTATGTGGAAACCACATTACAAGCTGAATCCCCTTTGTTCTTAATCAAATCTCGTTGAACCTTTACCTTTGAAAGCACTTAAGTAGCTAGAAGAGTAAAGAAAGAGATTGGAGTTCTTTTGAGTGGAATCATAGAAAGGCCAAAAAGGTACACTTATGTAGAAATAGAAACGGTACTAGCTAAAAAAACCAAATTAAGGAGAGTGAAAAAAAATAACACCTCCCATATTGTTGTCTGGGATAGTAAGTATCTGTAAGTTGATATGCTTAATGAAAAAAGGACTAAATATATATGGTTCCATGGAAAGACATTGAATTGGTCATGACAAAAAGGTGTTTAGAAGTGAAGTAGAGTGTAATAAAGTGCTTAGGAGGGTTAGCCGCTACTTTTTCAAATATATCATACCCGTCCTTTAGACTACATTACAAACTATGAAGTCCTACTTGATCCTAGACTTTACAAGCTTAGATTAGTCAAGTCTTACACTACAGGCAAGTCTATGGTACGAACTTGCGTGGCATAAGAGTTTCTTTCTGAGAGTGAGAAAATTCTTTCGATCTGAGAATCCTTAAAATATAATTGAACTTATATTTAGGGCACATGATTTGCAAAGGATTGGTAGAGACCTTGATTTTTGAGTTGGCACAAGGAGCGAGTCATGTGAGGAATGCATTGGAGTCAAGTTTTGAGGCGAGGATGTTAAAAAGAGCCACATGAATATTTCAACTAAACTTGGCATAAGTTTAGAACTTGAGGATATGTATGAAGAGTGCATGTGATCGGTTCTAAGTGTTGATATAAACCATTGTCATTGGTGTGATGCTTGAGTATGTTTTGAAAGGTGTTTCTTGCTTATGTGCTTAATTTTAAGTTTCTCGATGAAGAGCACAAGTTTAAATGTGGGGTGGTGATAAAGCGTAAAAAGTGCATGTTTTGAGTGTGTTTGTGTGTTAGTTATTGTGTGAGGTGCAGGAGTTCGTACTGCTTTTGAAGTGAAAATATGCTCATTACGTGTTATATGTAGGAACAAACATATCCAGAAAATAATCAAATAGGAGAAAATTGGTGAAAAAAAAAAAGCTGAAGAGAAAAGTCTCGGACAGTGAAGCGAGGTTCACTTCGCCAGACCGGGACCGAAGCAAAAGAAACCACAAAAGTCCCGGACAGCGAAGCGAGGTTCGCTTCGCCAGACCGAGACTGGAGCAAAAAAAATAGCTTTTCCAATCCAAATAAGGAGAATCCAAATTCTCCCAACTCAACCCTAAACCATATAATATGAGAGTTAGCCACTTTTTGAAGGCAGAAAGGACTTGGGAGAGGAAAGAACACGCTTGGATCAAGGAGAAAAATTCAACTTCACATTTTCTTCCTCTTTCTTCCTATTTTCCATTGTTATGAATTCTAATCTTGTATTTGTGGAATCAATTGTGAGTAGCTATATTCTCATCCAGGGTTTTATGGAACCTCTTGGAGGATGAATTTTTGTTCCGTTTAATATATGTTTGCCATTAGATTTTCTCTACTTGTTCAACTACGTGATGAATGTGGTTGATTGAATGACCCTCAATTGACTGTGCCTATTTAGTGTGTATTGCCTGGAAAAAGGGTATACATTTAGGTAGTTGTTGTCCAAAATCCCTCCTAAAGTATACGAGGAATCAATACGGAGGGTTTAAATGTGGGATTAGGAATAATGAAACTGTGGTGCGATCTTAGTGAGCGGTAAACTAGTTCTAGCTAGCATAGTTCGGAAGAATACATCTATAAAATTTTGTATTTTCTCGGAAGAGAATTATGACAGCTAAAGTTCTCACGATCGGTGGAGAATATCTAGGAAAATTTATAGGAGACATAGCGGGGAGTTTTCCGACAAGAGAAAAAATCGTAACCCTAGACATTTCAATCTTATCTACAACATTTGCTTTGTTAGTAATAAAATTACAACTTTAAAATTACCTTGATTTTAGTTAGCAAACACCCAACTCATTATTCAGTATTTCTGAAGGTGGATTACTTGAATTCTTGCAAAGCTAGTGTTTGTGATTAATAGGTTAATTCCCAGTGGGATTCGACTCTAGACTTGCAAACAGATTATATTTGCAACGACCGCTAGACCTCTTAGGAGGCATAGTTGGGCGTAATCACTCTGCAATGTCAAATATCAATGGCACCTTAACTGTTTTAGCTGGTATTTGTAGATTTCAAGAGTATAAGATGAGTTAGCAGTATTCATCTAAGCAATTGTTACACTCTTCATCGCCTTTCATACTTTGCTTGGATTTAAGTGTTAAGTTTAGAGTTTTTGACGGTGCATAAAAACCGATATTAGTGCATTGGATAAAATTGATAGACAATAGGTGGACGATCGACGAGTTGACACGTGAAATTAAAGACAAGTAAGATATGAGTCAGCAAATAGTTGACACTGCATACAAACATGTGACCAGAGCTGAATAGGTTCTAACGACATTGGAACTGAGCGCGAAGATTTGAAAGGAAGACATCAGATGAAAATTACAACATTCAATAAGCAACCGTTACAAATAATTTGAGTATTAATTCTTAACCGTTATATAGCCATTGATAAGTGGGGATTTTGACTACTTATTAGTGCATTTTAGCTTTCATTTTAGTCCAAAAAGTGGTTAATTGTATTTCCGAAAATTGATGAAATATGCTTAATTGCAGGAGTATTAGAAAATGAACCCACTAAGATGAAATCCAACTCAAGAAGGAGTGATCTGAACTCAAGGACAAAAATCAGGCAGAAGCTCAAGTGCGGACCGTAGATTTCTATCTGCGGCCGCAGAATGTGAAGGAAATTTAACAGAGTCCAAATGCAAAGTGCGGACCGCACAATTATATTGCGGCCGCAGAAGCTATGCAAGAGCTAAAGTTCAGAGAATCTCATTTCAAGCTCAAAAAGAAATGCGGACCGCACAGTAATTGTGCGGCCGCAGAAATCAGCTACGCGGCCGCACTCAAAAATGTATGGTCCATAGAAGAGTCCTTTGCAACCACACCAAGATTGTGTGGACCGCAGAATATGAATGATGTGGCCGCAATCCATAATTGTGCGGCCGCAAAGTCAACTCCTGTCAAGACTGAAGAGAAGTGCGAACCACACATGGAATATATCAGGCTGCAGAACCTCCAAAAAGGCATTTTTGTTCGAAAATTCCAGCATTGTATAAATAGACTAGTTTCACATAATTAGGTCAAGTTTTGGATATTGAAAGTCATGTAGCCGTTTTCCTGGCCTGTTTAGGCAACTTTAGCTTAATTTGGTGATTTAACATTGAATTTCTTTTAATCTTGCAATATGAGTTTTATCATCTTTTCTTCTATACCCATTATGAGTAGGTAGATTATTAACTAGGGTTGTGATCCAATCCTAGTGTGTAAACCTAATGGGTGTTTGATTTTTGGCTTGTTTATGGTTGGGTGTTTATTATTTATCCTTGTTCTTGATTTTAATAGTAGAATCAATGGTTGCAAATATTAGTTCATGCCTATTTGACTTGGTCTTTTCTTGAGAAAGAGAGAGTTAGTCTAGGAAAACTTGGCTAACAATAAATTGGGATAAAATCAAGAGATTGATAGTCCCAATTAAAGGGTTGAATCTAGAGATAGTAAAACCCAACTTGAGCATTTTATCAACTATTTTGTTCAATAGCCATTTGGACTTGAGAAAGCCAAATTAGGAAAAATCACTCTCTTACCGAGAGGTACTGAGTGGGTACTTGAGTGTTGGTAGCTATAATACACCCCGACCAATGACATAAGCTTTAAAGTTTACAACCCGTTAGGCAAGCACCTAGGTGAAGGTCATAGCCCTAGTCCTTTTACATTATTTGAAAACAACAACAAAAACAATTTCATAGTTCTAATTATTTATCTTGCAATCTTAGTTTAAACTAGACCTAAGATCAACCAAATCTTGAGGAAGTGTAATTTAAGATAGTTCAAGCTCTTTCACCACTATATATACTTCTAAATACCGTTCATATAGCTCCCTGTGGAGTTTGACCCCGACTCTCTGTTGGGTATTACTGTTGCATCGACCATTTCATAACCTCAAATAAAGGTGTGAATTGGACGAGATCAATTTTTGGCACCATTTCCAGGGAGCTAAAAACAAATTTAGCTATATATTTTGTTTTGTGTGTGAACTGTCTAATTTTCCTTTCGTATTACTAATCTTTTTTTGTGAAACAATTGTAGGCGAAACAATGTCTCTCAACAACAATGATCCTCTTGGAAACATGCCTATGGGGGATGTGGACGTGGAAGATGACCAAGTTCAAGAGGTTCCTATTGAACATCAAGAAAATAGACGAGGCCGACTGCCTCAAGACAACGTTCCCGTTCCACCCCCACCTCCACCAAGAGCGGCTCCACACCGGGTGTTGTCGAATGAAGGGTATGCAAGTGCCATAGTCCCGCCCCGCATTAGTACGAGAAACTTTCAAATCACAAATTTTATGCTCACATTGCTAGAGCAACGGGTATTCTTCACTGGGGCTCCGAATCAAAATGTATACAAACACTTGAAGGGGTTTGTGGACACTTGCTGGGTGAGTAAACATACAAACATCTCCGAGGATGCTTTAAGGTTGAGGCTATTTCCTTTATCTCTCCGGGAGAAAGCCTTGGATTGGTTAGAAAGTTTTCCAAACCATTCCATCCATACATGGGATGAATTGGCGGAGAAATTTATTTGCAAGTTCTTTTCTCCCGAGCATATGGCTACTCTTACAGACAAGATTCTAGCATTCAAACAAGAACCCAATGAGACTTTGGATGAGATATGGGAGAGGTACTAAACTATGGTGAAAGAGTGCCCAAACAATAACATGACATAGGCTATGATTCAACATACTTTCTACATGGGGATCAATACTACCAATCAATGAGTGGTCAACCAACTTGTCGGTGGAAATTTCATGACAACGCCATATGCGAAAGCTTGTGAGATCTTAGATGAAATGGTGGATACTTGATCGACATGGAAAAGTAGAGTAAATGTTCCTCAAGGTGATCCAAACGTGATTCACCTACATAAAGAATTGCATTATCATGGGCAAGCATATGCCAAGTTGACCACCACAATGAATCAATTAGCCAAGGCTCAACTTCAACAAGTGCAAGGTCCTAAGCAAGTCAATGCAATGGGGGGAGTTAATATGATGTTAAACAAGAAGGGTCCTCAAGTGAAAAACTGTGCGGAACATTATGTTCAAGAAGAAGTGGGTTTGATCAAGATGAATCTTAAAATGAACAAGAGGAGGAAGTACAATATGTGAACAACTTCTAAGGGAAAAGAAACAACTCTCAAGGCCCGAATCAACAACAATGGATACCTCATGGTAATTAAGGGAATAAGAATGGTAAAATTAACCAAGGAAAGTGGAGTGTAAATGGTCAAGGATACTGGGGAGGCAACAACCAAGGGGGATGGGACAATAACCAAGAAAATCGGGGTCGGGCTTTCAAAGGCGCCGAATGTATCAACAATCGAACAACCCGCCTCCTTAATGAGATGGGATGAATTGAGAACATGTTCAAAAAAATGATGGAGAAGAATGACGACTCTGATGCCCAACTAGCCTATCACAATACTTCAATTCGCAATTTAGAAGTTCAGTTGGGGCAAATCTCACAAGATTTAAACACTCATCCTAAGGGGACACTACCAAGTGACACAGTGGTGAACCCAAAGGGTGGGAACAAAACAGGACATGGCATGAACGTCACAACAAGGAGTGGAATAGGTGGGGATTCCCCCACCTCAAGTCAAAGGAAAATTATGGATGATGAGCAAGTGGTTGCGGAAGATGAGACCCCGAACAATATGGTCCAAGCAAATGATGAAGTAAGAATTGATATTGATGATAATGTGGAGGAGACTCAAGAGGAAGTGAACCCGTCTAGGGAGAACATTGTTGACATACCCGAACCGATTGTGCCAAAGACTAAAGCACCAATGCCAAGGCCTCCTCCTCCATATCCTCAAAGGCTTGCTAACCAAAATGAAGAGAATCAATTCAAAAAGTTCATTGACATGATAAAGAGTCTATCTATTAATGTGCCATTGGTTGAGGCTTTGCAGCAAATGCCCGTTTATGCAAAGTTCATGAAGGACTTGGTGACAAAGAAGCGGTCGATGATTTGCGAAACTATAAAGATGACTCAGCAAGTGAGTGCAGTTGTGCATTAAATGACTCCTAAATTGGAAGATCCCGGAGCTTTCATAATCCCTTGTACCATTAGAAGTGCCGGCTTTTCTAAAGATCTTTGTGATCTTGCGGCAAGTATCAATTTGATGCCCTATTCGGTTTTCAAGACTTTGGAAATTGGAAACCAAGACCCACAACTATGAGATTACAAATGGCGGATCATACCATGAAGAGACCGTTGGGTATAATTGATGATGTGTTGGTTCGTGTTAATAAGTTCATTCTCCTAGTGGATTTTGTGATTCTTGATTGTGAAGTGGACTATGAGGTGCCGATTATTCTGGGTAGATCTTCCCTTGCTATAGGGAAGGCTCTTGATGATATGGAAGTCGGTGAATTCACTTTCCGGGTGGATGATTGTCGGTCCAAATCGCACACGCAAGTATACGTGGTCGTAGCAAGTAATATAATGTTAAATCGAATGTCGAACCCACAGGGACTTGCGTAAACTAGTTATTGAATCACTCTAATTGATATTTAATCGAGCTAAAACAAAGTCCAGGAATATAACTAATTTATTCTACGAATATGAACTAATTATCAAGTAACGAGAGTATTGTTGTGTATTCAATAGAGACAAATATTCCAGGGTTGTGATCAATTCACCACTCGTATTGCATTCTAATTAACTCTCCCTTTCATATAATTCACTCATGGTTGCTAATTAATCGATAATTGCTCTCGTAGCCTTCTCCCGAAGTACTACTCGCCTATTATCAATAGATTAACACCTATATTCCTATGAAATTAATCTATTAGAACGCACTAAGATTACGATATTAAATTAAGCATGGTGACTAGGTATATTCCTATCCTAACCACAAATTCGCTCCCCTGAAGGGTTAAGATCGCGCTCTCTTCAATTCTTCTCTAATATATATACGGCTTTCCCAAGCATAACATAGATAGTATATAGAACCAAATTGCTGGCCAAATAATTAAGCAATTAAACACATAATTGAAGGAACAACCATATATTGAGCCAACTATAATCAAGGTTAATTTAATGTCGAATAAAATAATCATGGCTAAACCACAACCCTAGAACAATGGGTGGTTAGCCACTCATACTAGAATTAAACAATTGCATAAGTCTTGCATAAATGGAAAATACTAGAATAAGATGAAGAAAACTGATAATCCTTTGCTTCCTCAATGATCTTGTGTGTATATTCTCTCCAAAAATGGCATCCTCTTCAAAGTTGTGTTTTTGGGTCTATTTATATGTTTGGGATAAACCCTAAACGTGTAGGAGACTTCTATTCCAACCGAAAAACACGTAAAACCTTCAAAACTCGTTATTTACCGGACCATGGACCCCAGGAATTAAGCCCCGAACGCCCATCTAAAGTGTTGGTAGGCCAGGCGTTTGGGCTCTAACGCCCCACTAACGCCTAGGTATGGCTGGCCTTTGGGCTAGAACGCCTAGCTAACGTCGGGTTATACCAGGCTTTTGGGCTAAAACGCCCGGCTATGGCTCGGGTCACTCCTTTTCGACTCTTGAGCGTATTTTTGACGTTTATACACCCCTTTAGCTTGGCTTCCATCTCCAATTCACCTACACATGAAATAGACTCCATTATGCACATATAACNCAACACCCCACACTTAGACTCTTGCTCGTCCTCGAGCAATATCCTTCAACACGTACACATTTCATTAACAAGGAGTATTTTACTTTTCAATCACACACATTACCCCTTTACTATGATCGATACCGACAATCAAGTATGAACATACAAAATTTCACGTTCTTTCCCTTCTTTAAACATGACCAAGTATAAAAATTTAATCAATCACACGAATCAACCTAATTGCAACCACCCAACCTCAAGAGTCGACTTGCAACCACTACGCCTTCTCAATTCACGCACCTACCCAACAAGAAAATTACAATATTACCAATCATTCATGAGATCATGTGCCCTCACCAACAACAAAAGAGTGAATATAACTAGTCCACACATTCAAATATGCGTTTGAACATTATTTAAGTACATCACACACTTGAAAAATTTCACTCACTCTCATAAAGAATTCATATGCATCCCGTGGTCGTACCATAAGCTTGCCCGTAGT
>MDKI01127015.1:0-46640 GCA_005239505.1 Nicotiana paniculata
TGATACGTTCAATTCTCTGTGGGATCGACTTTAGGCTTAATACCCCAGATTATATTTGCAGCGGCCGTTTAATCTTTTTATAAGACATAGTTGAGCCTGATCAGTAATCGTGAGTACCTGCTGAAAAATAACTACAGGCCAGATATTTTTCCTATTCATGTCACGAGCCGTGTGGACGAGCCTCCCAATTTTTCTTTTCCGAGTTGGGATTGGTTTATGCGGCCCCATAAAAATCCTATATCATATATATACCTTTTAAAATATATTTTGAAGGGAGATATACTACTTTGGAGGCAAGAAACACACAAGGACCGCCAATGGAATTCAGCGAAGAGTTTCCCATTTCTTCCATTATTTCTTGTTTGGTTTATGAATTCTAGTGTTATGTTTTTGAGTGAAATTATGAGTAGCTATACTTCTCATCTAGAATTTTGATAAAGTCACTTATTGGGTGAATTATTGACATCATTTATCTATAATTCAGCCGTTTTTATAATCTTCTTGTTCAACTGTAATTTGCTTGTAGTTAAAGGTCCCTCGATTAATTGCATCGTTATATCTTGATCGCTTTAGAGAGAGATATTATTAGATTATTGTTGAACAACATCACGTCTGCATAATTAAAAGTTAACTTTTTAGATTTAAAAATAGGATTCTAGATAACGAAGCTTTGACACGATCTGTGTGCGTCATCAAAGTTAGCCAAAAATTAGTTGGAGAAAGTAATCTAAAAAATTATTGCTTTTGATCTAGAGATAATTGTGTTAACGAGCGAACTCACGATCAGTGGAGAATAACTCGGTGAGATTATAGCGAACATGTTAGGCATACAAACTGATAATTGGAGAAATCATTATTCTAAGTTTTTTACTCTTGGATACAACTTATTTCTCTTTAGATGATACTTTTTACTGCTTTTTAATATTTATAGTTAATTAATTTGATACAAAAATCTTAATATTTATAACTTTAGGGTATTTGAATTTGTTTTCTTAGTGATATTGAATAGTTATAGTTGAGCGTTAGTTCTCTATGAGATTCGACTCCAGACACTTTAGCCGGATATATTTGCAGGAACTGCTTATCCTTTTTGGAACTAGAGCTGGGTGTAATCAAAATTTGGTGCTATTTCTGGGAACTAACGGTTTAGTTCGTGGCTCAACCTTATGTGTGAAATGTCTGTGATATGTGTGATGGTAAAAATGTATATTTATATGATTGTGCTTATATTTTTTATTCTCACTAAATCTCTTATATTATGATTCTACTTTTTCTCTTAAAGTTAATAAGAACAATAAAGTGGAGGATGCTCGCTTGAACAAGATCATAGATATATTAAAATGCCTTGTGAAGGAAGATGACGAGGAACAAGTATGGATACAAATGCAAGAGGCATTTATTCACAATCTGGAGGCTCAATTGAATCAACTGGTTGAAGTTTTTATTGCTCAACAAGTCAAGAGTTGACATTCCAAGGGAGGAATTAAGAGTTGAATGCCAATCAAAAAAGCAAATGGTGTTTGATGATGCTGATGTCGATGCTGAAGAAGTGATATTAGAGCCAACCAAAGACATATTGCAAATGCAATTTTAGCCAATTCTAGTTTTTGTCAAGAAGAAATATTCATAATAAGTTGAATTTTTAGTTTGAACGCATTGGTCCTCATTCCAAATATTTTTCAGCTATATTCCAAAGGAGATACGATAATTGATTGTTACGAGCCTATGCAACAATCAAAGGATGAGATAGATGAGCAATACATTCTGAAATTTTAAGGTCATTTAGGAAAGATGATACTCCTCGGTTGAAAGTCAAAAAATACATAAAGAACTATATAATTTTAAGTTGTATGAAGAAGGGTAAAACTATGCCCCCGTGCATTTTCCTGATTTATCATACATGTTTTCTTTTTATTATTTTGGCAAAACATAAAATCTTCTGCATATTGTTGGAACGATGAAATTAACTAAATGTAACTAGGGAAACAATTAAATACCAGTAAGTATGCCATAGCACAATTGCATAAATATTTATTACTAATTATAAAATATTATTTAAAGTTATTGAGAGAAGTGATAAAATTATCATTTATAACTCGTGTGACAATGATATATCACTATATATTGCTTGTACAAGCCACCAACCCAAAGGAAATAATTATTACTAAAAAAATGGACATAATTATTAGATTTCCAATATTGTCAAAGCGATTCATGTCAGGTATCATATTAGTAGCTAAAAAGATCGTGAAATAAAATATAAAATGCAAGAATATACTTTCTTAATAGTATAAAACATTTTGGTTAAATTGTACGAGTTTAACCGAAAGCAAACAATATCACATCATGTTTTAATCGAAAGCGAACAATATCTTTGGATGAAAGCTGTGGCTTCCACTATATAATCCCCTGTCAATAGCCTTCAGTTTCAATAAACAAAACTTGAACTTATATTAGGAAGCCATATTCCCATAATGGGTTTTAACGTATCCTCCATTAAAACATCTTCAGATGGAATATGGCAAGGAGAAAATCCTTTGCACTATGCTTTCCCATTGTTAATCATTCAAACCACCATAGTTGTCTTCCTCAGTCGCTGCCTTGCTTTCCTCCTCAAGCCCCTCCGGCAACCCAAAGTCGTCGCTGAGATCCTTGTAAGTTCCTCCACCACCTTACCCTTTGCCGGCATTTCAAGAAATAATATTTCGTTTAACTTCTGTGCACTGACAATATATATTTCTATATCTTGTATGGAGGTATAGAATTTAAGAAAGAAAGAAACACTTTCATGCATATGGCAAAAATACCTTTAAGACTTATGGTCTTAATTCTTAAGCATGTTATACTATCATCTATATGGCTATAAGACATGTTATTAAAAAGTTTTAAAGTTCAAGAGTTTTCAAATATAAAAAGCGTGTCATACTTTTCGGAACAGACTATTAGGTGGAAAAGAGTGTTCACGTAACAAGAAAGATATGGATCGGAGTATATTTTTTTTATCACCATCAAATTAAGCAGACATACAACAAATGATAATTTTTGTCATAGCGAGTTTGATAGGATAAATTAAAAAATAAAGAATGACTTGTTATAGCTTCAAGGTTAAATATTTTTGTACTGTCATTATATATAGCTTAAAATCCCATGAATAAAGCAAAACTAGCATAATTCTTTCACTATTCCAGTAGGGTGGAGCTAGATGGGCGGAAGGGTTTTTAGCCAAATTCCCTTTGCTCCAAAATTACATTGTGTATATAAGGTCAAATTGTTTTCATGTGCATATATTAGATGTTAAATCCCTTAACTTCTTTACATATTTCCTTTTTTTACTAATTGAAACTCCTAAATAAAAATTCTGCGTCCGCCGCTGGGTTCGAGTTTTAGATATGGTGCACACTTTTTCATAACTGCAATATTCTTGGTTGAGACTTGGCGCATAAGCACTAAATTCCACAAGATAACGTTTCAATTTCTGTAATTTCAGGCTGGGATAATGCTTGGACCATCAGCTTTTGGTAGGAACGAAGTGTTCACGCGCTGGATTTTTCCAACATGGAGCACTCCGATTCTTGAATCTGTAGCAAGCATAGGGCTCTTATTCTTCTTGTTCCTCGTTGGCCTAGAATTGGACTTGAAAACCATACGCCAAAGTGGAAAAAGAGCTGCTGGAATAGCTTTTGCAGGAATTTCTCTGCCCTTTGTTTTTGGCATTGGAGTTGCTTTTCTTCTAAGAAAAGTAATCAAAGGGGTTGATAGAGTTGGATATGGAGAATTTTTCATATTTATCGGAGTTTCACTTTCAATCACCGCCTTCCCCGTTCTTGCTCGAATTCTTGCAGAACTAAGGTAAGGTTATATATGTTGAATTGTGTGATCATCCCACTTAAAAGATTATGTTACGTCCCTCACGCAGTGGGGGAGTCGGAAATTTGTACCAAGGGATTCAAAAACATGTATATCAAATTATCGGAATTTAAACTTGTGACCTCAAACAACTTTTTGGACTCTTTTACCCCTCCATGCATTGTAGAATATTCCCTTACATTACTAGAAATTCAGGAAAAATCGTTCAAAAAATCCGATCAAAGTTGGTCGGTAACCATTAACGTGTTGTCGGTATTTTGAAGGTCGGAAGCGCATACCGACAAAAGTTAGTACTTTGGTCGGTCAATTAATTTCAAAAAAGAAAAAAGTTGCCGAAAAAACCGACCAAAGTTGGTCGTTATTTTAATTATGTAATTAAAAAATGCACCATCCCAGAATCTAACCGGGATCAGTATGTGGCAGAATACTAGCTATTCTACCACTAGACCATTGGTGCATTTTGTTTTAAGACTGTCTTTTATTTCATTTATACTCTTTAATTGTATTTTCGCACGAAAATAACCGGTTAAAACATAAAATTACCGACCGAATTCGGTCGGTTTCTTAAAATGACCGGCCGAATTAACCGACCGATTTCGCTCGATTTTTTTAATTTATTTTAAATGAAAAAACGACCAAAGTTGGTCGGTTTCTTGAAAAATAAATTTCGCGGGACTCAAAAATAGTTTTTTCGCATTTTTGCGCCAAAGAAAACCAACCAAAGTTGGTCGGTTTCATAAAAAAAATTAAAAAATAAAATATTTTGAAAAACCGACCTGCTTTGATCGATTTTTTGGTCAGTTTTTTGACCGATCAAAATTGATCGGTCGACCGTGATCGGTTTTTGCCGAATTTATAGTAGTGCTATAAGAGGAGATGAACTGCATTATAGATCATGTTATAAAAATTAGTTAAGAGACTCCTTAGCGGAAGCAAATCGTTGTGAATCCTCACGTAGCGTGGACTCCCTGTTTCCACAGCTTAATTATCCCTTGATTAACCCATAATGGTATATTTATATAGACTGCATTTAGGGTTAGGGTTAGACAGCCTAATGGGCTGGCTAATTAATCAGCACCCTTTATGAGTGTACTAGGCTTAAAAGCTATTTTTTCCAGCAGACCAATAAAAATATTTGGGAGAAATTCAAAAATAGCCAGATTTACAAATGATCATTCAAAAATAGCCACAGTTTCAAAAGTAATCGAAATTTAGCCACTTTTCATGTAAAGATAAATCTGAACGAAAACACTGTTCAAAATCCGGAAAATACTCCAGCATAATATAATGGAATTCCAGTATAATATACTGGAACTCCAGTATATTATACCGGTCCAGCGTAATATGCTGGAAGTTCATACAAAGGTGCTCGAATCTCCAGTATATTATGCTGGAATTTTTCGCGTGTTGGAGTTCCAGCATAATATGCTGGAAGTTCATACACAGATGCACCGAACTCCGGTATATTATGTTGGACATGTTTCTATTGCAGCAAAATAGTGGCTATTTTTCAATAACTTTGTAAATGTTGACTGTTTTTGAATGACCAGTCCGAAAACTGGCAAGCCCGTGCTATTTTTACAAAATATTTTGAGAAATTTTCATAAACCATTATTGTTTAGAGCCTAGTAACTATAGTTTGTCTAGTTACTATTCGTAGCTACTATTTAATTGTTACTAACTTGTATCATTTGTATTCAAACGCGCAACGAATAAATCATGCATCAACTGTATTCGTTCGCGCAACGAATACAACGTGTATCAACTGTATTTGTTCGCGCAATTGTATTCATTCGTGCAACGAATACAATATATATCAATTGTAACCTAGGTGAAATACAATGGTATATACAAAGAACACAACATGTATCGACTGTACTTGTTCGCGCAACTAATACAACTAAGGCGAAATATAGAAATACAGAAAAATAAAATATTCTTGTTGAGATTCAAACTCAAGACCTCCACTAACTAAGTGGGCACTCTAACCAACTAAGCTACGAGAACTTGTTGCTCTCTTGTTTCAATTCAAAACAATTAATCTCTTGTTTCATAAATTTACTATAAAATTCAAATATAGCTACGAAGGGTAAATTTTCTAAAAGTATAGCTACAAATGATAAATACAGTGTAGATATTTCATGTGTTGCATAATTTTGCGCGGTTTAATTTTCTGACAAAGGGGATTTGTTTAAACCCCTGACCTTCACGTAGCTCCACCCCTGCCTCACATATGTGATACTATGTTAAATTGTGTGAACATCATCTCATCTGAAATCTTAAACTGTTACGGAATAGTGCACGGCACGGCACGGCACGACATTAATTATTTTAATTATATTATGTCTCAACAGGTTACTTACTACACAAGTAGGTGAAATAGCGATGGCTGCAGCTGCATTCAATGATGTTGCAGCATGGATCTTACTTGCTCTTGCAGTTGCTCTAGCTGGAGGAGGAAAAGCACATCATAGTCCTATAATCTCCCTCTGGGTTCTTTTATCTGGAATTGGATTTGTGGTTTTTATGTTCACAATTGTTAGGCCAATAATGATTTGGATGGCTAGAAAAGCATCAAGTGGACACCATATTGTGGAGGAAACTTACATATGTTTAACCCTAGCTGGAGTAATGTTGTTTGGTTTTATGACTGATCTTATAGGTATACATGCAATATTTGGAGCATTTATATTTGGACTAACTATTCCAAAAAGTGGAGATTTTGGAGGAAGGTTAATATTGAGAATTGAAGATTTTGTTTCTGGATTATTATTGCCACTTTATTTTGCTTCAAGTGGAATAAAAACTGATATAACCAAAATCCATAGTCTTGGATCTTGGGGACTTGTTGTGCTTGTTGTGTCCACAGCTTGCGCTGGGAAGGTTTTGGGAACATTTTTTGTGGGCATTTTGTATAATATACCAACGAGGGAAGCCTTAACACTTGGAATTTTGATGAATACAAAAGGATTGGTGGAGCTCATAGTTCTCAATATTGGCAAAGAGAAAAAGGTAAGTTCAATAAATATATGCATTTCGTCAAGCATGCATTTCTTATTACTTCTTTTTTCTTTCTGCTAAGTGCTCTAAAAGAAACTTAGGGTTCTTTTGGTAGAAAAGTATTCAAACATGGTGCATTAGTAATGTTGAAGTTATTTCTTATCCGTTGTTAGATTTGGAATATTAAAAACAAAATACATTGTGCAATTTTCTTTTAAAGTTATTTGTTTACGAAAATACCCTCCACATCTTTAGAAACGATTTGAAAAAAGTTTTGAAAGGGTAATTCTGTCGTTATAATTACTTATTCGTTTAGATATTTGTATTGGTGTCATAATTAATTCAGATTTACACTACTTGAGGTCCATTAACGGGGGAAGCGCTTTCTTTTCAGGATCTTTTTTAATCTCATAGCTTAATTAAATTCAAGATCGATATGTCTTTGTCGTTTTATTTTACCTTTTTGTCGCTCTGACCCCTGTAATTAAACATAAGATATACGTGCAATTTCGAGATTGATAACCAACAATTAGTCATTTGCCAAAAGATTCACTACTTAATATTTTTGACATCTATGTGACGATCAATTTTTTATGAACTAATTTCTTTCTTTGGCTGTCTTCATTAGGTTTTGGACGATGAGACGTTTGCAATACTGGTGGTTATGGCACTCTTTACAACCTTCATCACAACTCCTGCAGTAATGGCTATTCATAAACCATCAATACACGAACTTCAACTAGAAAAAACACCAAAAACCAAAGAAAACAATCTCAGAATTCTAGCATGTATTCGTGGCCCTAGAGATGCACGTTCACTCATAACCCTCATTGAATCACTAAGATCTAACAAAAGTAATAATTCTTCAATTACCAAACTTTACGTGATGCAGCTCGTCGAATTCAGCGATCGACTCTCCTCGATCCTGATGGTTCAACGTGCCCGAAAGAATGGTTTTCCGTTCATCGGTCGGGTACTCCGGCGAGACGACACGACCGATCAAGTGACCACGGCGTTCGAGGCGTATAGTCAATTAGGTCGGGTCAAGGTCCGACCTACAATGGCTATATCAGCTTTGCCAAATTTGCACGAGGATATTGTTCACGTTGCGAAGAAGAAACGAGCTGAAATTATTATTTTGCCATTTCATAAATATTGGCAAATGGAAGGGGGAGAAGAAATGGAGATTCATGAAGGTATGCTTGTCAAAAATGGGTATACATTTGGGCAGATTAAAATGGTTTAAATTAATAAGTGAGTTTGTTCATAACCGGTCAAAGTTTGCATGGGTCTAAATAGAAATTAAAGTTCAATTTGAACAAAACCAAACGTCACAACTCAATTTTTCCAACTCAAAGTAACTATTTTTATTTATATGATTGTTCTTTCGAATTACCTAAATTAAAATCAGCTAGTAATAACTTTTTCCCTTACTTATCATGGTTTTATCAAACAAATCGAACCTACAACTAAAAGTTATTTTAATTTTTGGATAAGTTCTTGGTAGATCAATTTGAAAGGAACTTTGGGCAACGATAAAATTATTTCCGTGTTACTTGAATTCATATTTTTATGGCCTAACTTTGACACCCCTACGTTCAGGGCACATATGGAGAACGACAATTATATTTTCATTATGATCTTACATAACGACAATTACTTAAATACGTTCATATGCAGGGCACGGATGGAGAACGGTGAATGAGAGGGTGGCGAGACAAGCGCCGTGCGCAGTGGCGGTACTGGTTGATCGTGGACTAGAAGTGAATGGGATGAATTCCATGAGAGTCTGCATTGTGTTCTTTGGTGGAGCTGATTGTCGAAAGGCTATAGAATTTGGTAGCAGAATGGTTGAACATCCGGCTGTTAGGGTTACCTTAGTAAGATTTACCCAACATTTTGGGAGTAATTTTGATGAAGTTGATGAAAGGTAAAATCCTTTATGCATTTCTAGTATAATCTAACGGTTTAATGCATGCATGCATTTGTTTTTTGAGTTTAAATTTTATGTACTGACAGCATAAAAAATATTTATATAGTTTCAGTTATATAGTAAGTGTAATTTGGGTAATTAACGTGGCCAAAATCATAAACAACGTTAAATTAAACTTTTGTTTGAAAAATCTGGTCCAATGTCATGGTATAACTTAAATTCTTGTCTATTAAGTAGCACAGTATGTATTATCATATGAGTTTAATTGATATATACATATATAATTAAGAGTATAAATATTCTTTACTCATTAGTAAACTTTAACATGCATGTTATATTGTAGCAATAATATTATTTTTCACGATACTAATCTCATAGCTTTTATATTAATAACTACTTAGAATTTAACTTGACACCAGATCAAATATGCATAATCAAGCAATAATACATAAATTTAATACTACAAATTGTATAGGAGTACGTATACATTTTCTTAGGCACAATTTCGCAGTTAAACTTCAGCAATTAATCAAGATTTCACCAACATCTTTGGTATCATAATAAATATGAGTTTTGACAAATCAAAATAACTAATTATAAACATCAAACTGGTTAGGCATGTTTGGTTATCTTACTATTTCTGCTATCAATACTTTTCCTTAGGTCTACCGGACTCTCTATCTCACATAGGGTAGAGGTATCGTTTGCGTCCATACTACCCTCCCTCTGACCTCACTTATAGAATGACGTTGGGTACGTTGTTGTTGTTGAACTAAATCATTTTTCCAAACAGGAGTTTGGACGATACAACAATTGCAGATTTCAAGATAAGGTGGGATAAACAAATTGTATATGTTGAGAAAGAAGCAAGTGATGAATTGGTGGAACAAGTATTGGCAATAGGGAAAAGTGGGGAATTTGAGCTGATAATAGTAGGAAAAGGCATGTTCCCACAAGGCATAATGGAAAAACTGTTTGAGAATCCATTAACTGATCAGCATTCAGAATTGGGGCCAATGGCTAATCTATTGGCTTCTTCTGGCAAAGAGATAAAAAGCTCTGTCCTAATGATTCAACAACAAGCTTTTGGCTGTGAAAATAATAAGGATATGAACTCAAAAGTGGCTAGCCAATGTTAAAATGGTTAAAAAAAAAATGGTAATAAAGATTGTGTGACTCAATTGGTAATTAGAAGGGATTATCAAATGTTAGTATTTAACTGTTGAATTGAAGAAAATCCTCTTCAAATAATTGTTTTACATTTATGTATTTTGTTGTCTCCATGTGTAGAATGAATAAATGAATTATCTCAATCTTTGTTGAAATTCTTGATTTTTGACAAGGGAAAAGGGTTAAATTGCACTTTTGTTGTGTTAAAAGTATTATCCTCTGTTATACGTTTCACCTGAAAATACCTTTGATGTTATACAAGTGGCTCAAATATACCCATTTTTCGTTAGAAATATCTAATGTGAACGTCTAATCTTACGTGACACTGATATTTTATTGAGGTGTATACCACGTGACATGCACCTCAGCCCCAGCCCATTTTACCCTCCTTCCCTCCACTTCTTCTACCACCGAGGAAATTAAAAGAAAAACACGTAAAGAAGCCAACCAAATACAATTTTACAATTTAAAATGCAACAAATATATTATTACAACTGTACTCAGCAAGTTTTTAAATATTTTTGTAATAGCATCATTAAAAACAATATTAAATATAACTTTTTTTATAAGGTACCAGGCAACCTCTTAAAAATTCATCATTCATTCAATTATTGAGAAGAATGCAATGGTAATTGTTAGCATTTCTTCGCAATTAGTTTGATTATGAGAAGTCATGAAACTTGAGTTTGGTACTTTGATAAGATACTTCACTGAATTTTGAGCTAGATAGATGCATACAATTAAGGGGAAGCTCTCATACTAAGAAACAAAGCAAAAGTTCTCACATGAAATAATTAATCTGCTGGACAAAATCCAAATGACGACAGAAATTAAACATCCTCTAAATCTCTAAAGAATATTACACGAAATGAACTCAAGGCATTGACAAATACATGAAATATACCCATATATACAAAAAGAAAACCACAAATACTTCAAAATATAGAAATTAAACTGCTAAAACAAAGAAACGGAGGTTAATAAAATCTCAGAAATCAAACCAGTTCAATCATAGATTACAAAACTAAAAAAAATCTGAAAGAAGTAGAGAGAGAAGGGAAATGCCTTTGGCCCTTTGCCCGTTATGACTTTATGAAAATTAGGGCTTTAATCCCGATTCGAGGGCCAACTGGCGACCTCCAAAAGTTTTGAACCCTCTTAAAAAACGACATACAATATTGAGATATGGAGTAGAAAGGTACTGCATGTAATATTGACAACATATAAGTACAAACTTTAATCAAACATAAAATTGATACTTATCTCTTGAAGTGTAACCGCGATCGCGAAAAGAGCTTTCAAGCAAGAGAGAAATCGTCCACGAGCCCGTCCTCCAATTCCACAGTCTTCTGTTGTGTGACCTCAATAATGCCCGAAATAGCGAAATTCGTGGGGGCGAATTTCTCCTAGGAAAACCGTGTAGTAAAAACCTTGGCCTCCTTATGGAATAAGACCTCTTTATATAGCCACAGGTGTTAGGGTTTAAAACTTTTTCCGAAACCTGTTGGGTCTTCCTTTTCCACCAAGAAATATAATTTCATTTAATTCCGAATTATTCGGGCACAACAGGGACCACAGTATTTAATTAACGAGGCTTCCTATTATGGACTTAATTCGAAATATCCGAATTAATACTACCACAAAAAATTACGAATTATTCCACTAAAATTTCGTAACTGCACTCCTCAGTTCAATTTTGAAATTCTTCTATTAAACCTTAGTTAACTCCCATGTTAAGATTCGGATACTAGTCAAATAAATTAATTACTGACAATTTAATTCATTGATTATTTCTTTTAGGTTTTCGCTTAACTTATTTCATGTGACGTATAAAAAAATCCATCTGCAGGGTTTACACATGAAAACTTATAAGCTTTCATAAAGGTGTATCATCAATCTCTAGACCGAGACAATGTATAAAATACTTATCTCGAACTATTACTTTGCCAATGTATATCATCATTGTCCAATTTACTAGACATATTGACCCGCGAAAGGATCTCGCCTTTTAATAAATCAAAACAATAATAATATATACGGCTAATAATAAGTTTGACAAGATTAAGAGTATAAGTACATTTAATAGCTAGAGAATTTATTTTATTAAGTCAGTATAAAATTCTTATCTCTACTTGATCCGTTCAATACATACAAACTATACTAGCACCAGAAGTTGGAATTAAACCATTCACATAATCAAGATAAATTATATTTAATCTTGTGCTACAATCATTCCTGATGGTTTATCCAATCCCATCATTAGATTGTGAACATGATTTTTATACTTATAAGAACCAATGATTTGATCTTCCGTGTATAAACTAAACTTTATACACTAAACTATCTACTATATAAAAAAAGGACAAAGACGAACATATGATCTATTTAAAACTTTATTAAAATTAAATAAATAATTGTTCTATAATAAATATTATATCCAAATCAAAATCCATGGTCAATAGTATATATCCCAAAGCTCATGCTAACTTATATCTAAAAGTATATAACTTGTACACGCTGACTTATTGACAGTAGGATGGGGAGCGTGAGGTTGTGGGGCAAACTCGCATAAACCCGTGAAGATTTTAACCCGCCTCGCCCCGTATAGCATTTTCACCCGCGTTCACCCGTCCCGCCCGCATCGCATAAGTGTTTTTTTCATTTTGTTTGCTTATTTCTTTTTTATATTTTGGCTGAAATTTTCAGTTTAGTCAACCAAAAAATTGAAAGTTTTTTTGTTGCTTATGTACTGAATTACCCCTTATGTATTAATTTAGTATTCATTGTAAAATAGTATTTACATTCCTATAATACTATTTCTAATACTCCTTAATGACTTGTCTATAACCCAATAGTAAAACTAATTTGTTTGAATCAGCTGAATTGTTCCGACTCTAAAGAAAGTTCAACAGGAAAGTTCAAAAAAGGTCTGCTTTGATCAAAAAAATATTAAGCACGGAGTATTATATTTTTCTTTCCAAAACAAAAGTCTATAAAGGACCATAACTTGAAGTTATAATCGAACTTAAGAATAATAAGAGGAAAACTTACCTAAACCCGCAACCCGCCTCGCATCAATTTTTACGAAAAGGTATTTCAACCCGCCCCGCATAGCTTTAAACCCATCCCGCACTGCATAGCCTTAAACCCGCACAAAGACCGACCGCCCCATTTGCCATCCCTAATTGACAGTATATAAAGAAGTTTATACTCTCAAATGTACTTTAACATATTATGGGGGAATATATGTATTATTGAGTCAAGGCACTTTTAACTTAACTCCAGAGAATGGGATAGACGGCTAGGTGGATGCACAAAAGCCCAACTGCCTAAGGATATCAAAACCTGTAACATACAATTCACGAGCCAGACGAAGATGTTATGCTGTCCATATGCAATACAGAGAAATGAGACATAATTACGCAAATATCTCCAATATATGGGACAGACAGGAATATAAAGTAAAAATGCAAAAATGGTCTTTACAAATACAAATGCAAACCTAAATGTTTTTAGCTCCGAATAATGGTTCTCAACAACAGTCTAATTCTGTTTGCTTTTGCTCTTTCTTCTTTTACAGGGGAGCAATTAACTCAACCTGCAGGCAATGGTACAAATATCAACTACAATATTCAGACGCACAAATCCTTTCCAACACGACACATGGAGAAGATCGAATCTGGAAGGGTAAAAAATTACTAAGTTATAACATGCACCGCTGTCAGAGGAAACCTCCATCAGTCCATTTGGAATCTGATTTTCCAGCATGAACGGCATGTTTAGTACCAGATGCACTCTGGTAGTGATTATCAAATCCATCATCCTGACCATCATCCCATCCAGTCCAGTCATCATTCTTGCTGGATGCTGCCCCCTTTGTAGAATTTACTTTGCTTTTGTCTTCATTGTCCCAATCATCCCACGACCCAGAGCTGACAAAATTAACATTCCTCCCAGAGGATTGGGCTCCTCCAGAAGTATTCCATCCTTTAGAATCCTGATTAAAATCCTGATAATAGCCGTTCTTTTCATTTTCACTTCGTTGCCAGCTATCATTCTTCCAGGTTGGACTGTCCTTGGTATATTCCTCAACCTTCTGTGAAGCTATAGCCAAGACTCCTTTCATGAGACCCCAACCCTTTTGTCCAATCTCAGTTGTTTTTGCCGTGACAACATTGACTGTTTCATTAACCTTGGTATCATATCCACCTTCTTTCACCTGTAAAAATTGGATTGCACATGCATCTCAACTATCATTTTACTCCACTGCTTCTTTGTCCAAACACTAGACATAGCAGAAATGACATGTAGAATACACAACTGATAAAAAATTTAAAAAAAGAAAAATAAATAAAACTGAAGAGCAGGCTTTTTAAACAAGCACCTAAACAACTTCAGATAGAGATAACTCCAGCTCAAATGAAGATAGCCAATTGATTCATTCAATGGCAACTCTCATGCCCACCGAATACAGGGCTAAACTTTAGATTCCAAGTAATAGAAAAGGGACCTAGATACCAAAAACTATCTGGGGCAGCAAAGAAGTTAACTCCAGTTCAATTAAAACATAGCGAATGGAATTATATAATAGGTGAAAATAATGCATACAAGTGTACCCCACCCCCCACCCACCCCTTTTTTTTTATAAATGCAAGTACCATTTTCCTTGACAATTCTTGGAAACTAAGCATAAGGTAAAGGAAACATTATAAATTTAAAGGGTCCAAACTGATCCCAAAAGGAAACAGATGTTGAATATTTTTATAAACACCAACCGCCACAGCTTATAGTCTTTTTGTTTTGCGACTCACCAGCCTTGAACTCTTGACCTAGTCTTGTAGAGAAAACTCCCCCAGCCACTATGACAAAGAGTGACGGTCGCCCCGGCTTATAGTCTATTGCCATCGACAGGTGTCTCCTACACAATAGGTGTGGGTCCGATTCCTATTTACCCTATACCCCAGTATAATAATAGAATTCTTTTTATATAAAAATATTTCATATAAAATGCCAAGATAGTGCCAACATAGTCATTTCCGTTCTTTACTTCCCTTAAGCTCTGTTCAGACTTCAGATGATATAGGAAACGTGTCATCTCAAAACTGAGCTTTGCATGAAATTAGCAGAAGACAACATGAATCTCTGGTGGGACAAGCTTGTTCTTTAAAGTTTAACCCTAGAACTAAATAAACAGACAAAAAGATTTACACAGTTTCTGAACTGAATAATTTCACTGCAAGATGACACCTGGTTCAGCAACCTTTATGGAGATGAAAATTGGTTGTTTGAAGGAAAATCCTAGCGCATATTCACTAACAAAGACCAGCTAAATGTGCACTAACTTATGACTCACTAAGTGAACCAGCACACGAAGAGCAACAGTGCAACACAAATAAGTGGAGTTGGACGATTAGCTGAATTTTGTAATTAACTCATTGACAGAATTGTGGAAGACGAACAAAGAGGTTCTGAAGCAATTGCAAAAGGCACTAAAGCATTATTTAACGGCTCCAAGTTGCATTTAGACATACTAATTAAGTAAGTCATAGTTTCACATATTTGAACTTCAAAAAGCATAATTGTTTCAAAACTCGGATAAAGGAGGCAGATTGTGGTAAGTACATGTTCAGTAATAAAGTTGTCTAGCTACGGACTTTAAATAGTGCTGATTGAATACATACAATTCATATAGAAAACCCAACTACTTTAGGATTGAGTCATAGTTGATGGAGAAATCGAATTAAGCAATTAACAATTTTGTAGCAACCAAGATACTTTCACCATAGGCATGTTCAAATAATAGTCTGTTTGACCAAGATTCTAAAGTCAGCTTATTTTGAAAAGTGTTTTTCTCAAAAGTGCTTTTAAAAAAAATACTATTGGTGAGAAGCAGTTTTTGGTTGGTTACTTAATTCGAAAAGCACTTTTAAGTAGCAATTAATGTTTGACCAAGCTTTTAAAAAGTACTTCTAAGTGTATTTTTCTCAAAAGTACTTTTCTTGGGAGAAGCTGTTTTTTCTGCTTCTCAAAAATCACTTCTGCTTTTACTCAAGAACACTTTTTTCCTTCTAAAAGTTTGGCCAAACACCTTAACTTTATTATAAAAAAACGCTTTTGACAAAAACAAAAAAAAAAAAAAAAAACTTTGGCTCAAAAGAGGCTTGGCCAAACAAGCTATAAATTTGCTCAGCATCAACTTAGCCGATCTAGAGTTATATTATTTAATCTTGTCCTGATATACAGATATAGTTCCAGTTCTAACATAGAGGTTATATAAATATTTATACCTTCCTAGCAATATATAGACACATATATACATATATGTATACATATATACACACATACATACATATATATATATATATACACACACACACACACCTAGAAGTAATCCTTTTTCCCTACACTCCAGAAAGAGCAAATCATTAAAACTATCAATGAAGGAGATTTTTAAAAATAAATTTTTTTTTTATGTATGCAGGTTTCTCAACCCAAATACAAAATTTACAATGGAAGTAAGCATGTACCATCTTCAAAAAGGTCTAAAGGTTGCTAGATGAGAAATAATTTTAAATCTTATTTCTCTTTTTTCCTTTTTGGGTCAATGATAACAATCTTCTAGGTAATCCTTGAAGGAAGTGAAAGCCCCCGCATATAATAGCTATAGTATCTTGGCTTAGCAGCAGAGGATTACCTTATTTGAGGATTTTTTTTTTCTGAGTAGAAGCTTTAGTTGCTCATTTGGTTTATTCTGTAACAGTACCTCAAAGGGTTATTCTTAGGGAACTCAACATTGGATTCAAAGAGCTCTCTGGTGGGGTACTTCTCTTTTTATACATTTTTCTTTTTGATAACCAAAGAAACACTTGAGGGCCAGTGGCGCACATTATGAAACACGATGCATCATGGGCCTGCCACTCTACCCTTTTGGCTAAAGTACCATCCTTTTGTCCATGACAGGGTTCAAACTCGTGACGTGCATCATAACCCACACATCACGCATTGCAGTCTTGCGACTAGACCAATGCCCCAGTGGTCTTCTCTTCTCGTTAATTGTACTCTTTCAGTTCCATTTTATTTATCACTCGTCAAGATTCAGATTGAAACACCTCAAAGTATGCCATGGAGATTCTCACATATACTGTTTTGGACTCCTGTTCACATCCCTCAAACATCCCATATTTTTTATAACATCAGTTTCTGGGCCAACTGGTGTGCAACATAACTATTCCACTTGGTACCTGTTAACTCCTGCCCAACACAAGTACTTGGTAAATCTTCCCACCTAAGCTTTGGTGGATGAGAAGCAATCACCTAGTGGGTTTTGTCTAAGCTGAGATTTGAACCCTAGTCTCCTCGGTTTGCATTCGCTTCATTGACCACTAAGTCATACCCTTGGGTGCCATATTACAATCATTACCCATCATCATTTTTTTAGTAATGAAATTATTACCCATCTTTCTCCATTGCTTTACCCATTTATTAAACTTTAATGTCCACAAAATTTCTAAACGTGTGGCCACAAATCAGACAACACTTGCAACAATCCACTAGAAGAAATCACACAGCATTTGCAACAATCCACTAAAGACTAGTGAATCCTCCCGTGTCCTACATCAGAAACCTTTGTAAATCAAATGACTATCACTTAAAGCAAGATACCACCTTAATCACAATGAATAACATACCCTTCCCCATTCCTTCGCAAGTCCCCAAACCTACTCAAAGTTACAGAAATGCGAGATTATACATGACAGACATACTTAACTCTTACATCACCCGTTATTCACATGTCTGATATTGTCCTAATCCTGTCCTTTTTAAAAAAAGAATTAAAATCAGAGAATTGTGTCACTCTACCAACTAGTTTGCAACTTTTTCTACTTCTGCATCTTTTTCCTTCAATGTATAGCAGAACTTCTAAGAGAACATGAGTTACAATTCTAAAGTACAAAAGTTGTTCTAGGGTGACTTCCTCCTCACCGTATCCTCTATTTTGGCTACTTGGCGCCTCTCTCATATTTGATCAATTCTAACCTTGTATATCATACGCGTTCTACAACATGCTTATCAAATTAAAAAAACATACACATTCTACAATACTCATCTTACACATATTGTGGATATGTTAGTTCTACACGTCCAACATTCACTTCCTTAGAATATTACCTCAACAAGTATAGCATAATATCAAACTTGATCCAACCAACTAAATGAACTAACCTCAAAATACTAGAAGTGCTTAAAGGGATCAAACAGATGTCCAAAAGACAACGAAAATATTATTGAACACATTACAAAGCTCAGCGAGTATTATTGAAGGCACCATTCTTTCCAGTGCCCTCAGTATACTTCCTCATACCTTCCGGGACATTACCTAGTAAATAGACTTGAAAAAGGATGAATTTTAAAGTAGCATGTCATAAGAATCAAGAGATATCTCTCGAGAATTAAAAACAGAAAAGCGTATCCAAAGTAAACAATTACACAGAATTATTAACTATTAATCTAGAAGTCAAATCAAAATACCTTAGAAGTCAACTCCTTTGTCCCCACTTGAACCACACTTGCAGCTGACTGTGCTGCCGAGGCAGCTATCATAGATAACCTACCAAATCCCTACACATTCCAAACAGTAACTCAATCAGCTATCAATAAGTAAGCCTATCACAGCACAACAGAACAGCTACAATCAGTTTTTACTCTTACATAACCCTTCCTACATCCCAATTTATATGTCACTCGGTCCGTTTTGGAATATCTCAAAATGTTCGACAAATTTTATACAGCTTTCACGTTCAAATTCATTAACTACTCACATTTTTGGTTCAGCTATCACTAACATAATATATAAGCTAAATTAACAAATCAAATGTGTCCTATCAAATAATGTCATGTAAAATGCAAAAGTAGGCGTACAACCTGAGTAACAGCAGAAAGAACATCCCCTTGCTGATTAATGGTATTCCTACTAGGCACGGGAGCAGGACTTGATCCGAACCCCACATACTTCCCTCCTTGAGAGGGTGGAAGCCCATCAGGCCGAGACTCATTCTCGGTCATTTTCCTCGCAAAAAAGCTATCTTTATTAGCGGCTGACGCCTCATACTGCTCCTTAGTAATATCTGCCGTGGATCTTGACCTAGCTGGAGCACTACCCCCACTACCCCCACTCCTAAAATCCCCCACCGTCTGATTTCTCCTCACATTATTCTTACCACTACCACTAAATCCTCCATCATCATTATTATCCCAACTATCCCAACTGCCGCCGCCACCCCCACTTGCGCCCCGGCTCAATGGTGGTCTACTGCTAGCATTATTACTAGTGGGCCCATTTAGAGATTCTTTAACGACAGGTGGATCCCGCCAGGGTTTACCTTCAGCTAGGGATTGAATCCTATCACGATAAACAGAAGCAGCTTTTGTATTGTATTTAGTTACAATATCAGTTTCTTTAGGGATTCCATATTGGGCCATGAATTTGTTTAAACTGTCGTTACCTCCGAGCTCCATTTTTCGGATCTGGATCTCGGACCATGAGTCCATGGTAACGGATCGGACAAACGAGATATGAACTCCGAGCCCACGGTGTTTGCCGGAGCATTCTAAGCACATAAAAACGCCGTAGGAAACAGAAGCCCATTGAGGATTCTTTTGGGAGCAATCGACGCAGATTTTGTTACCGGGTTGGGCTTGAAGATCTCGGAGACGACGTGATGATGACATTTTTGACCCGGATCCGATTCGGATGTGACTCTTAATCGGATCTGCGATGGGATCGGAGGATTGAAAATGGAGGGATCTGATTAGGGGAAATTGATCGGCCGGAGAAATTGTGAGGTGGAGGTGGAATGAAGGTGTTAAAAGGAGGAGGAGATGGCCGACACCGTCAGAAAGGGAATGAGTTGGATAACGGCTGGATTACAAATAGATCTCTCTTTTCTTTTCTTTTTTAAATCTTTTTGGGTCATTGGGTTTTATTAATAATTTATTTATTTTTCCTTTTCATGAGTTTACAGAATTTTTTTTTTAATCTTTTTTGTCACATGGGAACATGGAGTATGAAGATCCCAAAAAGATAAAAGGAAAAAGAAAATAATGAAATAGGAAGTTTCGACTGCAAGAATCAAATAAGCATTTTCTGTTCCACATTTTTGTTTACCCTTAAATTTGGATAACAATTAAACTTATAATATAATTTTAAGGATACGTGATTTCACTCAACCCCAATTAATAAATGTGAAGATAAATAACAGAATTAAATTATAAGTAAAGCAAATCAGTATTTAAACAGAATTAAGCCCTCGAGTCAGGGTACTCTCGAACTGATTGGTGCAAGAATAGTTTAAAAATATAACAAGCTGATGAACAGTAATATAAGCGAGAAAGAGAATTATATTGCTTTGATTTTTGTGTATGATCTTACAAATGATTAGAACTCCCCTCTATATAGTAGAGGAATTCCATTTATAGTATAACTCTAATTACAGAAGGAAATCTCATGATTAGCTGATTAACCATTTCTGATTTGATCCGTTCCAAGATTCACGCCATGATCCTCGACCAATCACGGAGATCTCGTCGTTCTGTTACTATGCTATCTTCGATCTTACTCCATGTCTGTTTCATTTGGCTCTTATTGCTACTAGCCTCAATCTTGACAGGTACCTCGATTCCGTACTCGGTACCTTATCCTCGTGTTTAGATTATTCCATCACGAAGTTGTCCTTCGATGCAACCTCCCGGTCTCGATCAAATAGTAAAATTAGGTGCGCCCGGTTTTAACCGTATATAGATAGTCCCTCGTTTTTTGGAATGTAATGACAAAAAACGAATTGAGCCTTCGATCTTTTACCTCGACCTGTCATGACATCATTCTCGTTACGTAAGCGACGGAAGTGACCGAAACGTCTGTCAGTATAGTTTCCCAAATCATTGATGAGTGTCAGCTGGTGGTCGTCTACTAGTGCTTTTGAACCGTCGCCGTAAATCCCATAAATAGGCCATCTCCTCAATAATTCAAACTTTACTTTCACTTTTCTTCTAATCCCCAAAGCTTTTACCTCTCCTAAGTTCTTTCCTTCTACAAATCTTCAGGTTTCGCTGTTAATCTTTTTCAAACATCAAGTTTTACTACCTTCTTCTTTCTTCGAATCATAAAAAATGGCAAAACCGTAAACAGTACCGCAAAAATAAGCTGCTTCACCTTCTCAACCGGCCGGCGGGAAAACGTTGGTGGAACCCCGCCTCGAGGAGTGTATTCCTGAGGGTGTGCATTAAACTCCGACTTCAAACCGATAAGGCTTCGTCGGTTCCAGGTGGTGCGAGCCAGTGTCGAGATATATATGCTCGATAACTGAGGGATACCTCGAGCAAGTAAAGAAAGACTACAACTGGTGGAATAAAAAGGTGGTGATCCCGACCCCCAAAGAGGACATAACTACCCATGTGGAAGGGTTTCTAAGTGTTTGCACTTACCCTTACACACTAAGCCCTCTGACCCCGTCATTGTTGACTTTTGTCATCAATATCAGATAACCTTAGGCCAAATCCATCCCTCTTTTTGGCGAATAGTCATCCTGCTTCGATTCTTCTCGAGCACAGTCGAGGGGATGTCTTTCACCCTCGACCACCTCATTAGATTGTACATCCCCCGTCTCTATCGAGGTGGGTTGATTAAACTCCAACGTCGAGCTACCAAGGTAATGTTCTCGAGCATCGACGAGGACAAAGATCGAGGCTGGATGGGCAGGTTCGTTCGAGTGAGGACCTCCGACCTAATCCCTACATAGAAGATGCCATTTCCTAAGAAATGGAACATGAAGCGTAAGTATCATCTCACTGCTAGCTTTCATGCACCATTTCATTCCTTTGTTTTTCCTCATTAATGTCTTCTTTCATGATGTAGCAGTTGATTGGATGCCCCGTGCGATCCCCGACCTTGATAGCTGGGTTCAGAACCTTTCCTCGACCTCCACATACGCCGAGCGCTGTTGGCGTGATTTAGCAAAATGCCGATGGGAGGACAAGAATCATGGTAAGCCCTCATTTTCATACATCTGATGATTTGATTCAGGTGTCTTTCTTCTACTTATTCAATTTTTGTGTGCAGGCCTGGGCAAAGATGCGGTCATGAGGCCCCCGTCTGGCGATGAGGAGACTTCAACCCCGGTTTCAAAACCGGAGAAGGATAATAAGAGGAAGAGGTCCTCGACTTCCGGGGCCCCAAAGCCCAGGAAAACCTTGCTCATAAGTCGAAGACGTACAATGTTTCCTTCCCTGTGGGTGTACTTCAGCAGATAAGGAAGGAAGAATAAGAAGAAGAAGAAGATGAGGGCTCCGTACTGGTGGCCCAAGTGAAGAAAACAATCGAGGCTCCGAAGGCCCTTGAATCAGTGGTAGTTGATGAGGTCTCGCCTCGAACTGAGGGGGTCTTGGAAGAGGACTCGGAAAAAGTCCCCGAGTCGTCGGAGATCGAGGCTGCCCCCCGTCGAAGTGAGCAAATGGCGGGTACATATAAAGGAACTGGCTCTGAAGCCTTTCGGATTAAAAAGAATGCCCCAAGTTACTCACTTGGGACAATAGTAATCAGAGACTCGCCTACTCTCCCTGCTTTCTCCGAAGAGGCAATTGGGATGCCCAAGCTTTGAGGACCCCCGAGGTAGACGAAGTTCATGGAGGGGAGGATCCCTTCCGTGATTATTTTTTCAGGGTCGAAGATGCTACCGGTTCGAGTGACGCATCGAGCCTCTTTGATAAGGCTTTACAATCCTTGAATCGGGTGAGTTTCAACTTTTTTTGTCTATTTCATACTTAGTTTATTTCTTGTTTTCCTGTCTAATTTCCTTTCTTCTTTTTTTTCTGTATAGGCTTTGGCACTCCATCAGGAGGTGTTTTCCAAGTCCCGAGCAGATCTGAGCCGATGTGAGGCCGGCCTTCAAGGGTTCTCAGAAGAAAGAAATGCCCTCAAACTTCTCTGCAGGCAAAAAGAGGAGGAGATCAAGGACCTCCGAGCTGAGTTGGCCAAAGCTCACAAGGATCAGACCGACCTGATCGAGCAGGTAATGACAATTTTAAAAGCTCATGGTCTTGATTCGGTAACTGTGGCTAATATTTCAATCTCACAGCTGCAACAGAAGATTGAGAGGATCGAGCAGTTTTGTGAGGAGGTCAGTACAATGAAGGTGGAGTCCTTGGGGTGGAAAGAAGGCATGGATCTCTTTGCTGCAAAAAAAGAGGCTACTCGAGCCCAACTGTCATCGATTGAAAACCAGCTCCGAGGCATGAAGGAGAAAAACTTAGCTCAGGAAAAGAAGATAGAGGAGCTCGAGGCTTGGCTGGCTTCCGAACTTTCAAAGGCCAAATCTGAGGCCGAAAAGGCAAAGACCGAGGCTGAGGCGATCGTGGCCGTCTACCAGGCCGATGTTAAAGCCGCTCAAGTCCAAGTGAGGGAGGCTGTCGAGACTGCTCAAACTCGAGCACATTGTATTGCTGAACTCGCCAAATGCCAATCTAGGAGGGAAACCCTCGAGGAGATCCACGCTCGAGGTTTCGATCTTACCGAAGAGATAGCAAAGGCAAAAGACCATGAAGCTGATGCTAGAGCGTTGGCCTCTTCTTCTTCTGTATTGGTGTAAATAATAAGTTTGGATGATTAAATCATCATAAAAATAATTTGAAGGATAATTATTGAATATTATATAATAAAATACAGAAAGAAATTAATTTAGAGCTTCTAAAAATTATAGAAAATCATGAAAAATACTTGCATAGGTTTGTAAACTAAATGATGATGCAAATATGTTATTTTTAAAGTATATATACATTTTAAAAATATGAGGGTAAAATTGAGTATCAACAGCGATCGAGGGAGATATGAGATACAATTTGAGGGAAGTTCCTTCAAATCTTCACCAAATGTTGAGATTCCCGATATCGGATGGGGTAAAAATGGTGTATAGGAAACAACATGATTCCAAAGAGATGTTCGTGGTTGATGAAGTAATACCGGTATCGACACTTCCATCAGCAAAAGAATCAGAGCCAAAGGATAAACGGGAGGTTAAATAGCAACCACAGGCACCAGCCTCGACTCAGTCAGAGAAACAGGGAACTGACGAGGACGATGACTACTGGATCCCTCGATCCTTCATAATCCCTGAGGATTCCGACGCTACCAAATCGACAGTCGAAGAGCTGGAGCAAGTCATACTGATCGAGTACCTGCCCGAGCGAAAGGTATATTTGGGCACGGGGTTAACCCCCGAGCTCAGGGAAAAACTCATTAAATTTCTTATCAATAATATGGATTATTTTTCTTGGTCCCACCTAGATATGTCAGGTATCCCAACGGAGGTCACTACATATCGGTTAAGCTTAGATCCGAAGTTCCGTCCGATAAAACAAAAGAGAAGGCCAGAGTACGAGGTAAAACATGCATTCATCAAGGACGAGGTAACCAAACTTCTCAAAATAGGATCCATTCAGGAAGTAAAATATCCCGAATGGTTAGCAAACGTAGTTGTAGTCCCTAAAAAAGGGAACAAACTTAGAATGTGCGTAGACTATAAAGATTTAAACAAAGCGTGTCCTAAAGACTCTTTTCCTTTGCCGAATATCGATCGCATGATCAATGCCATGGCCGGCCACGAGATCCTTAGTTTTCTCGATGCCTACTCCGGGTACAATCAAATACAAATGAACCCAGAGGATGAGGAAAAAACTTTGTTCATCACTAAGTATGACAACTATTGTTATAATGTAATGTCGTTTGGACTAAAAAATGCTGGTGCTACTTACCAACGCCTAGTAAATCGAATGTTCAAAGAACAAATAGGTAAATAAATGGAGGTCTATATTGATGATATGCTAGTTAAGTCCATGCGAGCAGATGACCATTTGAAACATTTGCAGGAGACCTTCGATATACTAAGGAAATACAACATGAAGCTCAACCCATAGAAATGTGCATTCGGGGTCGGTTCGGGCAAGCTCTTTGGCTTTATGGTATCAAATCGGGGAATCAAGATCAACCCCGATAAATTCAAGGCAATCAAAGACATCACAGTCATGGAGAATGTTAAAGTTGTACAAAGACTAACGGGGGGCATAGCAGCCCTAGGCCGATTCATCTCGAGATCTTCAGATAGGAGCCATCGATTCTTCTCGCTGCTCAAAAAGAAGAACAATTTTGGATGGACCCCGGAATTCCAATAAACATTAGAGGAATTAAAATAGTACCTCTCAAGCCCGCCACTGCTTCATACTCCGAAAGCGGACGAGCAACTCTACTTGTACTTAGCAGTCTCGGAAGTTGTGGTAAGTGGGGTCCTAGTTCGAGAGGAGAAAGGTATGCAATTTTTTGTTTACTATGTTAGTTGAACCTTAAGTGAGGCCAAGATATGGTACCCACACTTAGAAAAATTGGCGCTTGACCTAATAAGCACCTCTAGGAAATTAAAACCATATTTTCAATGTCACCCGATCTGTGTGGTGACTACTTATCCTCTTTGAGGTTCGAGAAGGTTGAATGTAGAGGTGCTTAGAAAAACTACAGGTGACATTACATCGGTTTAAAGAATGGACCCTGCAACATGTACTTCGAGAACAAAACAGTGAGACCGATGCCCTTGCAAATTTGGGGTCATCAGTCAAAGACGACGAAATTAGCTCGGGGACTATCGTACAACTTTCGAGGTCAGTAATCGAAGAAGGCCACGCCAAAATTAACTCCACAAGACTAACCTGAGATTGGAGGAATAAATATATCGAGTACCTAAAAAACGGGAAGCTTCCATCAGATCCTAAGGAATCGAGGGCTCTACGTATGAAGGATGCACGATTCACATTGGCCGAAGATGGAACACTATATAGAAGGATGTTCGATGGGCCGTTGGCAATATGTTTGGGTCCCGGAGACACCGACTACATCCTACGGGAAATTCATGAGGGCACTAGCAGAAATCATACCGGTCCGAATCATTGGTTCACAAAGTCATCAGAGCCGGATACTATTGGGCCAATATGGAAAAAGGATACTAAGGAATTCGTTCGAAGGTGCGACAAGTGCCAAAGATATGCACCGATGATCCACCAACCCGGAGAGCAACTCCATTCAGTCTTATCCCCATGGCCGTTCATGAAATGGGGAATGGATATCATCGGCCCTCTACCATCGGCCCCAAGTAAAGCTAAATTCATTTTATTTATGACTGACTATTTCTCTAAGTGGGGTGAAGCACAGGCCTTCGAGAAAGTCAGAGAAAAAGAAGTTATAGACTTCATGTGGGACCACATTATATGCCGATTTGGAATGCCTGCCGAGATCATATGCGACAATCAAAAGAAATTCATCAGCAACAAAGTAACAAAGTTTCTCGAAGACCACAAAATAAAAAGGATCTTGTCGACGCCATATCATCCTAGTGGGAACGAACAGACCGAATCGACAAACAAGGCCATCATTCAAAATCTAAAGAAAATATTGAATGACGCTAAGTGAAAATTGAGAGAAATATTGCCCGAGGTCCTTTGGGCATATCGAACAACGTAAAAATTTTGTAAGGGGGCAACGCCGTTCTCTTTAGTCTACGGTGTCGAAGCTCTGAGCCCGGTCGAAGTCGGGGAACCGAGTGTCAGGTTTCGATATGCAACAGAAGAGTCAAATCACGAGGCTATGAATATAAGCCTCGAATTGCTGGATGAAAATGGGAAGCCACCCACGTTCGAATGGCCGCACAGAAGCAACGGATTGAAAGGTACTACAACCGAAGAGTCAATCTTCGACACTTTAAAATCTGGGACCTAGTTCTGATAAAGGTTACCCTCAATACTCGAGATCCTAACGAAGGAAAACTGGCTCGAATTGGGAAGGACCGTATCAGATCCTCGACATCGTCGGAAAGGGATCCTACAAACTTGGCTCGATGAACGGAGAACAATTACTGAATAATTGGAACATATCACTCCTCAAACGATATTATTGCTAAGGTATGACCTTCTCCATTTTAATTTACACTTTATACTAACCATCTATAGGTGTTCGATCGAAGACATCGAAGGATTCTCCAAACACAAAGTCATTAGGTCTGAAAGCACGCGTTGCACTATTTTTCCCTTAGACCGATTTTTGTCATAAATGGGTTTTTCTGGTGAGGTTTTTAATGAGGCAACCATTGTTCATGCTAACTTGGAGCAATTCAACAGTATCCGAGGCTTCTTTACAATCAACCTCGAATACTGAGGGGCATCACCCTCGGATGATTACAAAGAAAATACTTCGTGTCAATAGGGTCTCGATAGATAAATTTTGTAAAGGGCCAAATGGTCGAATCCATGTAGATTACTCAAGCCCTAATGGAAAAACATGTACGCATGCACAATCTATTAAAAGAAGTATTTTCCCTTACTAGATGTTCCATGCCTTAGCAAAATTTATACTTTCATACTTATGATATATTGTATAAACTGGCTTAAAGACCGATCAAAGCTGAAGTGCAAACAACTTACCCCATACTCGGGGACTGCCGCCCAAAAATTGACATAATCGAATTATTAATCCTTGAGACCGTAAGACCTTAAAAAGGAAATCCTCAATTTTATGGGCCAAGGCCATCCCACTCGGGGACTAACACTTCAAAAAAGTTCGAAGTGTAATCGAAAAATAAGCCCAAGAGGCAGATCCCAAGGCTAAGGCCAAGCTAACACGATTCGGAGACGTCCGAATCCGTAATGAAAAAATTCTTAGAATACTTTTATAAACCGGTTAAAAAGTCTACCTTCGACAAAATGACAAAAGGGTTTCGACAACGTCAGTCCTCGAAAAACCCTAAGGGGTATCGAATCGTTCGAACCCTGGAATAATTTTGTACTGAACAATGTTGTGCTAAGGCATAACAAATCAAATGATTTTGATAATACTAAACCCCAAAAAACCTAATGGTTACAGATTTTTCTCCCGCTAAAGCACGACAAATTTTTAAATGATTAACTATTTTAAGCCGAAAAAGGGGAAAAAAGCCATTCTTTTGAGGCCGTATCGGCCTAATTAAGGAGCCTAAGGGCCATTTTTTTTTTGAGTTCGAGAAATCGTCCTTACTCAACAAAAACCTAAGGGTCACTCTACTTCGATTTCAAGCAAGTACTCACTCGATTATAAAGACTACGTTGGTCCGACTTCAGTCTAATTCCCTAAGTCTCAAACTAGTGAGCAAAATATTCATAAGGCATGGAGGCATGAATAAAGTAAATTTTTCACAAGACAGAGAAAAAAGAAAATGTTTTATACATATGAAGATATTTATAAAGGACCGATCAGGGTCCTACACAAAAGAAAAAAGAAGAAAAAAATACTAAGACTCCTAACTACTCTCGAGGGAAGTTTCTCCGTCGGGGTCCCCTCATTCTCGGACCCGCTTTCGGTGCCCTCATCACTATCATCATCACTATCATCGTCAGAAGAGGCCAGTGCTCTAGCATTAGTTTCATGCTCTTTAGCCTTTACTATCTCGTTGGTAAGATCGAAACCTCGAGCCTGGGTCAGCTCGAGGGTTTCCCTCAGAGATAGGCATTTTGCAAGTTCATAAATCCAATGTGCTCGAGTTTGAGCAGTCTCGGCAGCCTCTCTCGCTTGGACTTGAGCGACTTCAGCATCGGCCTGGTAGATGACCACGTTCACCTCTGCCTATGCCTTTGCCTTTTCGGCTTCAGATTTGGCCCTTGCAAGTTCCGCGGCCAGCTGAGCCTCGAGATCCTCTATCTTCTTGGCCTGTGCCGAGAATTTCTCCTTTAAGATCCGAAGCTGATTATCGGCTGATGACAACTGGGCTCGAGCAGCCTCTTTCTCCGAGGCGCGGCAGTCCATATTTGCTTTCCACCCCAAGGTCTCTGCCTTCATCATGTTGACCTCCTCACGGAACTTCTCAATCCTCTCGACCTTCTGCTGCAACTGTGAGATTGAAGTGTTAGCCACCGTTCCTGAATCAAACCCATGAGCTTTTAAGATTGTTATTACTTGCTCGATCAGGTCGGTCAGATCCTTGTGAGCCTTAGCTAATTCGGTTCGGAGGTCCTTGATCTCCTCATCTTTTTGGTCGCAGAAGTTTGAGGGCATTACTTTCCTCTGAAAGCCTTTGAAGGTCGACCTCACATCGGCTCAACTCAGCTCGGGACTCCGAAAAAACATCTTGATGGGGTGCCAAAACCTGTATGAAAAAGAAAAGGACTTAGATAGAAGATAGAGGAATGTGATATCAACAAAAGAATTAAGACTTACCTGATTCAGGACTCATTGAGCCTCATCGTAAAGGCTAGACGCTTCACTCAGGTCGGAAGCATCTTAAACCCCGATAAAGCAATCTTGGAAAGGATCCTCACTTCCAGAGGCTCCGTCCACCTTGGGGGTCCTCAAGGCTTGGGCATCCTGAATAGCCTCTTCGAAAAAAGCAGGGAGAGTAGGCGAGTCTCTGATTACTATTGCCCCAAGTGAGTCAATTGAGGTGTTCTCTTCAATTCGAAGGGATTCAGATCCGGTCCCTTCAGACATACCCACCGTTTGTTCATTTCGGTGGGGGGGGGGGGAAGCCTCGATCTCCAACGACTCAGGGAATTTTCCCGAGTCCTTCTCCGAGACTACCTCAGTTTGAGGTGGGATCTCATCAACCACCATCGATTCAACGGCCTTTGGGTCCTCGATGGTCTTCTTCACTCGGGCCACCAGTTCGGAGCCGTCTTTTTCTTCTTCTTCTTCTTCCTCCCTTAGCCGCTGAAGTACATCCGCAGGAATGGCAGCAGTATCTGTATTCGGTTTACGAACAGGGTTTTTCTTGGACTTTGAGACCTTGGAGGTCGAGGTCCTTTTCCTCTTATTATCCTTCGCCGGTTACGGAACTGGGCCGAAGTCTCCTCCTCACCAGACGGGGCCTCATGACCGCATCTTAGCCTAAGCCTACACACGAGAAAATTGAATAAGTATAAGAAAGATATCTTGAAAAAATCATTAGATATATAAAAGGGGGGCTTACCATGATTCTCGGCCTCCCATCGACCTTTTGCTAAATCGCGCTAGCAGCGGTCAGGGTGTAGGTGGAGGTCGAGGCCAGGTTCTGAACCCACCTCTCAAGGTCAGGAACTGCACCGGGCATCCAAGCAACCGCGACATCATGGAAAAAGACATTAAGAAGAAAAATCATGGGAATGAAATAATATATAGAAGCTAACAGTGAGATAGTACTTACCTTTCATGTTCAATTTCTCAGTAAATGACATCTTCTCTGCTGGGATTAGGTCGGAAGTCTTCACTCAAACAAACTTTCCCATCCAGCCTCGATCTTTGTCCTCATCTATGCTCGAGAACAACACCTTGGTAGCTCTATGCTGGAGTTTTATCAACCCGCCTTGATAGAGACGGGGGCTGTACAATCTAATGAGGTGGTCGAGGGTTAAAGACATCTCCTCGACTTTGCTCGTGAAGAATCGGAACAGGATGACAATTCGCCAAAAGGAGGGATGGATTTGGCCCAAGGTTATCTGGTACTGATGCCAAAAATCGATGATGACAGGGTCCAGGGGGCCCAACGTTAAAGGGTAAGTGTAAACACTCAGAAACCCTTCCACGTGGGTGGTGATATTTTCTTCGGGGGTTGGAATCACCACCTTTTTGCCTTCCCAGTTGCAGTAGCTCTTTAACTGCTTGAGAAAGGTCTCAGTTATCGAGCATATGTAACTTGACATAGGCTCGCATCGACCAGGTACCGAGGAAGCTTTCTTGATCTTAAAATCGGAAATAAGGACGCACCCTCCAGGAAACACACTCCTCAGGGCGCGGTTCCACCGGTGTTTTATCACCGGCCGGCTGTGATGAAGCACTTTCCTTTTGGGGAACTATTTTGGACGTTTTTGCCATTTTTGTATGAGTTTGAAGAAGAAAGAAGATGATCGAATTTGATGCTTAAGAAGAGGTTAACAACAAAGCCTGAAAATACTGCAGAAGAGAAGAACTTAGACGATGGGGAAAACTTTGAAGATTAAAGAAGGTTCAAGGTAAAGTTTGAAACAGTGTAAAAAGAGGCCTATTTATTGGATTCGCAGCGACGGTTCAAAGCCACTAGTGGCCGACCACCAATTGACACACATTAATACCTTGGGGAACTATACCGACGGGATGTTTCGATCACTTCTGCGGCGTACGTAACGAGGGTTATATCATGACAAATCCGGATAAAAATAGAAGGCTCAATTCATTTCTTGTCGTTTCACTCCAAAAAATGAGGGGACTATTTGTATACGGTTGAAACCAGGCCCACTCGATTTTGTTATTCAATTGAGACTAGGAAGTTACATCGAGGGTCGATCTCGTAATGGAATAAACTAAATCGCGAGGACAAAGTACCGGGTTCGGAATCGAGGCACCTATTGAGATCGGGGCTAATAACGATCGAAGGCAAGTGAGACAGAGCTCGAGTAAGGTCGAATATGATACAATAACAGAAAGGCGAGATATCCGTGATTGGTCAAGGATCATGGCGTAAATCTCGGAACGGATCCATCACGAATGGCAAACTCGCTAATCATGGGATTTTCTTCTGTAATTAGAGTTATACCATAAGTAAAATTCCTCTACTATATAAAGAGGAGTTGTAATCATTTGTAAGGCATTATTCACAGACATCAAAGCAATATAATTCTCTTTCTCGCTTAGATTCTTGTTCATCAGCTTGTTATATTTTTAAACTGTTCTTGAGGGTACTCTAACTTGAGGGCTGAATTCCGTTCAAACACTGGTTTGCTTTATTTTACTTTCGATTACTATTATTAATCTTCATATCTATTAGTTGGTGTTAAGTGAAATCACGTATCATTAAAACCACATTATAAGTTTAATCGTTATCCAATTTTAAGGGTAAACAATACTTATTAATTTCATGTTTTCCTCTTGTACTTGTTGTATTTTATGATTTAAGATACTTTAAACAATAACTGAAATAGACCTAAACTAGAGCTTCAATTTACTGTAAAAGAAAATATAAATTCACCTTTTCAAATCTTTGATTTTTCAAATCCTGGTGATACTTAGGTTTAAGGAAAAAGCTGAAAATATTTAAAAAAAAAACTGAAAAAGGTATTAACTTCTTCTTACTTATTCCTTTAACACAACTTTTAGTAAAAAAAAAACTACTTTGAAAAATATATCCTTTAAATTTTGAAAAGTTTAATCTTTGATTTCTATGAAATATGGCAAAGAATCTCTATAAATTTAGGATAAATATTATGATCTATTAGTCGATTTAAATTACTACTATAAACCAAATTAACCTATCCACTTTAACCAAAAACCTACTGAACTGAAACATGCCTAGTTACTTTATTATTAGAGGAATTATGTAATCAATTAGAACAATAAAAGAGGCTCAATTAGAAAGCTGAGGCGAATGATTGAAAAAAATTCTGATTCAAACTGAACATATTTCAGTGTTGGCGATCGGTTTCTCTAATAAAAAAATTGTAAACCGGATGAAACAGAATTAACCAAGAACTTAACGAACAGATTGAATGCGCAAGCCTAGTTGCTTTATTAATAGGAGAATTTTGATCAATCTCCCTATATATTTGGCTTTGTAATATGAACCTCTTTTGTAGCTTGAGACATTATCCTCAACTTCCTTATTTTGTTTTTTCGTAAAATTCTTCAACTTACTCATCAGCTCGGATAATATTTTTTAACCTGATCAATTTGCCATTTGATAATTTGTTTTTTTTTGTTTATCCAATTTGTTCATATATTCTTCATTCATACTAAAACGAAAAAGGGCTAAAATTGCCTCTTAAGTATGTAAAATTTTCACATTACAGAGGAACCCATTCTCTCTCACCGCATGTTAGCATAACGTACAACACCATGAGAAAGAGGGTTTAGAATCCCTCGCATAAGGCAATTATGGCACGGGAAACCATTGCATTGGGTTCAATTCACCAAAGGAAGAAGGATGACCGATCAAAAGGAAGTTTAATTCCAAAATTACAGCTTGGAAGGCGGGAAGTCAATGAAACAGTAACACGAGTGGACGAGTCGATTGAACTGGAGGAAACGGATGAAACAATACCAATTGATTGTCAATTAGTGTCACCGGTAAGAGAAATTGGTGAAGGAACTTCGAAATCTCCATCGTAATGGACGAATGTGTTGAAACCTGGGACCAACTGATAACAACACGATACGGGATTCAAGAATTACTAAAACATAACAAGAAAAACAAGAAACGTGCGGAAGCTAAAAGAAAGTAGAGAAACAAAAAAGAAGACAGAAATTAAAGATAGATTGAAATTCTTAAAGTTGTATCCTAACAACAACAATTAGCTAACGAAGAACTAATCACCTTTGATAGAGAATTAAAAACAAGACATAGATTGTGAAACCCGACCCTTTAGAATAACAAGAACAACAATAAGACTAAACGTATCACCTTTCTTCAATTCCTAGAATGATCTAAGATTTCGAATAGAATTTAGTCTTACCACCTTAAGTTGAGTCTTGAAGGTTGAAGAATAAATCCAAGAGTAACCACACACAAGAGTGCAAGAATAATCTCACATTTTTTATTGATAATAGTCTATCATAATCTAAGTCTAAAAAAAAATAAGACACCCCTTATACAGGTAGGAGGGAGTCAAGAAATTAAGGCTAAAAAAAAAAGGAAATAAAGTCCTAAACTACTTTGGACAACAAGTCCAACTATCTTAGGAAAAGGAAAATACTAGGAAGCAAAAAACCAAGCCATTCTTCGAAAGTAATTCCAAAAATATTAGGAAAAGGAAAACATAACCTTAACTAACTAGGAAAGCAATAAATATAGTCCCAAAATATATGGAAATAAGTCCCAAACCAATCTTGGATAGAATTTTGAAAATCTTGAAAGTCTTGAAGAAAATTTGCAAGAAACTTGACACCAACTTACACTCAACATCTAGCACGCCTATGTACCCTTCTTGGACATCAAGTAAGTCCTTTTTATTCTATAAAAATATGTCTTTATGTAGGACTTTATGGGCTGTAAGTTTGGACACATTAGATTTGTCCAACAAAAACCTCTCTCAGATGCACTATATAATGAAATTTGCAATGCGGTCTTGTCAATAAGGTAGTCCAAACATGTGCATGCCAAGAAAATTACAAAATATTGGTCATGCATCCATTTAACATAATTATCTCTGCCACATGTATCAAATAAGACACTTTTATGATATATCCAAGTATTATTTATAAGTCCTATGGATTATTCTACATGTAAGTTATTCAAAGAAACACATCCAAATCAAATTTTTTTATACATTCAAGCTCATGATTATAACTTTTCCCAATAATATTCGCAACATCAATGGATTTTACATAATTTCTCAAACCGTCACAGAAAGTGTCATAGGTAGGTTCATGAAAGAGTATTTGATCACTAATGTCACAATAATAATGCATATCCTCTTTACTAGAAGCAAGCACTTTTACAGGCTTACAATCAACATGACTAGAGGAATGACTTCCCATCAAACAACAAAACTCACATTCTAGCAATGTATCACATGAAAACTCATTAGGCACTTGAATAAGAGAAGAAAAACCATTTAACTCATTAGCAAGCCTCTTCTCATAAATTTTATGCCTCTTTCCACCAAGTTGGAATGCATAATCATCTATGTCATACTCAATTTCAAAAGAAAAAAAAATACTCTTGCACTTGAACTTAGATATTACAGTTAATAACTTGATATGCATCCAAATATCATCATCCACAAAAATTATAAAGTCACCAACATAAGAAATAAGAGTATAGTTCATTATCTACCAAAATACCTTAAGTATTCTAGAAATGCCAAGAATGTGAATAAACCTATTAACATACCATACTTGAACTTATTTATTAATGGAACAACATCACCTTTTATTCTTTTATGAAATGGCTCTAACTTAGCAATACATTACGGGAACTCCATGTTGTAAACCTGTAAATAAGGAACAAAATAGTCAAAAGGTTCAACAACAATGAAATTAATCAAGCTTTTATTTTCCACTATCCAACAAGAATTGATTTCACAAAATTCATGTTGGAATCGGATTGGATCCTTTGCTACTATTTGTTGTGCCTCACCTCACCTTTCAAAAGGTCTTTCCACATATGGCTACACAAAATCACAAGAACTAAACAAGAAAGAGTTAATGGGTTAGGAAGTAAATAAATTTTTTTCTTTCTTACGCTCTCTTTGGATTTTATCACAAGACTAACTTTTTTCTCACCCTTATCTTGTTTTCCCTCACTAAAGTATATTTCTTTTCCTTCACCCAATTTCTCCTATTTTTCTCTCTATACCTCATTGAATTTTGTTATCTCATTGTCTTCTTTATTTTCTTTTCCCTCAAGCTCACTCTTTTTCTCACTTGATATCCCTTTCTCTTCACTCAACACAACCTCTTTGTTTCTCTCTTGGGATGCCGACATGCACTCCCTTACTCCTCTCATTCTTTTCTCTCTCATATTTTTCCATATTCTCTTTAACAATATTTTCCTCTCCACAAATTTGTGAGGGATTCAAAGGTCCAAGAATGAGTTTCTTTCCATTAACCTCAAAAGAATATCTAGTTTTTCCATGTTATATGAAGCTCTTCTGTAGACATACCATGTGTTTCTCAACAACATATGATAATTATTCATGGGAATCACATCACACCAGATCGCATCCTCATACCTTCCAATAGAGAATAGTAATAACACTCTTTTATCTACCTTTACTCCTCTCAACATGTATGGTTGAATATGCTCAACACAAGGCAAGTTCAATTTTTCAACCATATAAGTGCTAATTGAGTTATAGCCATATTCTTTGTCACTTCTAAGGGTACAAATCGCAGACATCACTTTAGATCTTGTTTGAAAAATAACTTTATCATTGACTTCCTTCCATTCGGTATACTGTAAGTTTGACTTTTCAAGTTGTTGAGTTATAGCTCGCCTCCATTCACTATAAGTACCTGTTTGAGACATCTTGAACAAAGATTAGAAGAATTATGTATCTCTTAAATTTGGATTTTTCCTTCTAATACTCTCACCTCTCTTGCCTTTTTCCACTCAAAGTAACTTTTAGTCGTTAATCTTTAAATTTGTTAATAAACCTAACAAGTCACAACCCTTTAGTGATAAGAATAAGGATTTATAAAAGGAAAAGGAAAGCGAAAGACTAAACCTAGAAAGATTAGGAATTGGTTAGTTTTAAAAGAAAAAAGAAAGAATTTAGAAAACCCAAAACCCAAAGAATAAGGAAAGAATTTACCTTAATCTTCAAGACCTAGGATCCCCTCTTCTTGTTTCCTTTCTTGACTTGGAAACCAAATAACTATTCACTTTTTTTTTGGGTTGATTTTTTTTTTTCCTTTTTTCTTTTTTGTTTTGCCCAAGAACCTCCCAAGATTATCAAGATTGAAATATTGATTACCCTATGCTCTAATACCGCTTGATAACAACACGATAGGGGTTTTAAGAATTACTAAAAAAATAACAAGAAAATAAAAAAACGTACGGAAGCTAAAAGAAAGTAGAGAAACGAAAAAGAAGACGAAAACTAAAGATAGATTGAATTCAAGAAAGAGTTTCTTGAATTCATAAAAGTCTATTCTTGAAGTTGTATCCTAACAACAACAATAAGCAAACAAAGAACTAATCGCCTTTGATAGAGAATTAAAAATAAGAGATAGATTGTGAAACTCGGCCCTTCAGAATAACAAGAACAACAATAAGCCTAAACTTATCACCTTTCTTGAATACCTAGAAGTGATCTAAGATTTCGAATATGGTTTAGCCTTACCACCTTAAGTTGAGTCTTGAAGGTTGAAGAATAAATCCAAGAGTAACCACACGCAAGAGTACAAGAAAAATCTCACAATTTTTATTGATAATGGTCTATCATAATGTAAGTCAAAAAACAAATAAGACACCCCTTATATAGGTAGGAGAGGGTCACGAAATTAAGGCTAAAAATAAGGAAATAAAGTCCTAAACTACTTTGGACAACAAGTCTAACTACCTTAGGAAAAATACTAGGAAGCAAAAATCAAGTCATTCTTGAAAAGTAATTCCAAAAATATTAGGAAAAGGAAAACATAAACTTAACTAACTAGGAAAATAATAAATATAGTATTAAAATATGTGAAAATAAGTCCAGAACCAATCTTGGATAGAATTTTGAAAATCTTGAAGAAAATTTGCAAGAAACTTGGCACCACCTTGCACTCAACATCTAGCACGCCTATGTACCCTTCTTGGATATCAAGTAAGTCCTTTTTATTTTATAAAAATGTGGATTTATGTAGGACTTAATGAGCTGAAAATTTGGACATATTTTAGGTGCCAAATTGACTCAAAAATGGACTGATTAGGACCTTCTTCAAAGGATATCTCTTGGGATCCAATCCTCCTCTTCTTGGACATAAATTTGGGCCATAAAACAATTTTAATATCTAGCCAATTAATATCCTTTATCCTTGAGCTCTTCATCCCAATTAACAACTTCTTTATTTGCACTTGATGTCTAATGACCTTGTTTAGCAACACTTTATTTGTTAAAGGCCCTCTTTGAGATTCCAAAGTTTCATTCTTGTTCTTGAATAGATTTGATCTTCCTAGGATGCTATCACCAGCCAGAGGAAATTATCTTGGGCTGATGAAGTTGAAGGTTCACCAGAGCTGAATGCAAAGGGATCCATTTGGGTAATTTCGACATTGCTAAGGTACCAAATGCTGGATTTAAGCTTGAATTGGTTGCTACTGTAATTCATGAGGCATCACCTGTTTGTGAAATTAATAAAGGACATAATTTCTGAGATAGATTACTGAAAATCGGCTATCATGTGTTATGTTCTTAAACCTACCATTCTCAGTGTTGAATGGGCGTGTATGCCGACTTTGGGGCAAACATGTTATCAATAAGGTGTCTATGTCAAAAAATGGCATTGTGCTGGTAAGATTTGACTCTGATGTAGGGAAGAATGAGGTACTACAATAAGGGATTTATCACTTTTATAACAAACCAGTTATAGTGAAAGCTTGGCATCCACAATGGTCACAAGGGAAGAATTGTGCACAGTTCCTATATGAGTTAAGTTGCCTGGGTTGGAATTCAAGGGTTGGAGTCCTATAGGTTTGTCACAACCCAAACTAACCTTGTCGTGATGGTGCCTATAGTGGTACTAGGCATAACGACACAAATACCAAAACAAATCGATATTTTCATTTCAATGATAATTTCAAATCCATTTAATATAAAACTGTCATAAAGGGATTCAAATCAAAACAAAAGTACAAAAAAGAAAAGCCTGACATCGGGGTGTCACTAGTCATGAGAAACTACTACAACTGTCTGTAAATATCAAGACTAACATAGTCTGGGATAAATCAAGTACAACTACGGGAAGATAAAGAAGGAGGAAAGCAGGGCTGCGATCGCCAGGCAGCTACCTTGCTAACTCCGAGAATCTGTGTCAGGTTTAATCAATAACCTCTACCGGGTCCAGAAATGCCTGGATCTGCACACACGATGTAGGAAGTAACGTGAGTACGCTAACTCATAAAGTAACAATAGTAAATAAATACTGAGAAGTAATGACGAGCAATAATGCAAGTAAAGTTCATATCAAAAAAACTCAGTAAAATACGACATGCTTTTAAAACCAGAGTTTGAATAAAAACAGCTCGTTTAAATCCAGTTCCAGTGAAATCATTTAAGGAAATCTTTCAACAGTTTTTCAAACAAAGGCTCAATGCAAAAGTGATAAAAAATGATGAAATCATAATCAGCCCCTCGGGCAAAACATCACTCATATACAACCCCTCAAGCAAACCTCACAATCACTCGTATACAGCCCCTCGAGCAAACCTCACCATCACTCATGCCTCCCAATCACTCAGCACCCGACACTCGCACTCGCACTCAGTAGGTACCTAAACTCACTGGGGGTGTGTACACACTCCGGAGGGGATCCTTTAGCCCAATCGCTATATCAAGCCAATCATGGTATAAATCAATGAGGCCCTAGGCCTAGATTAAACATGCTGTGGCGTGCAGCCCGATCCCAAAATATCCTCATAGATCAGGACCTCAGCCTCACTCAGTCATAAACCTCTCAAACTCCTCAGGCTCTCAGTAAAACAAAGTACTCAACCCAAACAACATTTATAAGATACATTAAAACAGAGTAATAGAGGCAGAGCTATGCAGTAAATATATGACATGACTGAGTATAGATTTTCAATCAAAAACAATGAGAGGATAGCAAGAAAAGACCTCTAAGGGTCCAAACAACACTGGCATAAGGCCTAAATATGGCATCCGGCCCGATTTATAGAATTTCTTTCTAAAACACATAAGAATCATATAATTTCAACAATATATTCAACTTTCAGTTGATATGGGACAGACCAAGTCACAATCTCCACGGTTCATGCCCACACGCCCGTCACCTGAAAATAGTCACATGACACAAAATTTGGGGTTTCATACCATCAGGACTAGATTTACAATCATTACTTACCTCAAACTGATCAAATCCTTACTCCGCGATGCTCTTTCCCCTCGATTCGGCCTCCAAATGCTCCGAATCCATTCACAATCAGTACAATACTATAAATTTATGCTAAAAGAATGAATTCCACAAGAAAAACTATCAAATTAGACCCCAAACCCGAAATCGGCACAAACACGGCCCCGAACCCACGTCTCGAAAATCCGACAAAAATTGCAAAATTTGAAAGCCCATTCGCTCACGAGTCCATACATAAAAAATTTATCAAAATTCGACACCGTTTGATCTCTCAAATCCTCCCATCAAACTCTCCAAAATCCTAAGCCCTAACCCCTCATTTTCACCCCTAATTACCACTAATTAGATGATAATACAAATGGGAAAACACCATAACTAGGAGTATTAGATCTCAAGAAATTTACCTCATTGAAAACCCTTGAATCTCCCTTCAAAATCACTCTAAAACCTCCAAAATCCGACTTGAAAATGGTGAAAATGAACCAAAATTCACGAAGTGTTCTATTTATAGTTTCTGCCCAGGTCCTTCGCACCTGCGACCCAAAATCCGCTCCTGCACTTTCGCATTTGTGTAAAATATTCCGCACCTACGGAAAGTCACTAAAACCCCTAACTTATCACCTGCGCTCCACATCCGCATATGCCCCCCCGCAGATGCGAAAAAGACCTTGCACCTGCTGCCACTGCTTGACTTCCTCACTTCCGCTTCTGCGGGCACCTATCCGCATCTGTGGGCTCACAGGTGCGCACACCCACTCGCACCTGCGTTTCTCTCCAGTCCAACAAAATCTTGCACCTGCGCACCCTCATAGGTGCGATTACACCAGCAACAACCTTCAGCCATTTCCCAAATTTCAAACTAGACCCGTTAACCTCCAGAAACATGTCCCGAGGCCCTCGGGACCTCAACCAATAATACCAACAAGTCATATAACCCCATACGAACTTAGTCGCACCTTTGAATTAAACAAAACAACATCAAAACACCAAATTACCCTCGGATTTAAGCTTAAGAACTTCTAAACTTCCAAATTCCACAAACAACCCGAAACCTACCAAACCACGTCCGAATGACCTCAAATTTTTCACACACGTCACAAATGACACTATGAACCTACTCCAACTTTCGAAATTCCATTCCGACCCCGATATCTAACTTTCCACTACCGACCAAAATTGCCAAATTTCTAACTTTCGCCAATTCAAGCCTAATTCTACCACGAACCTCCAAATTCCATTCCGAATGCGCTCCTACGCCCAAAATCAGCTGACGGAGCTAACCGAACCATAAAACTTCAATTTCGAGGTCGTTTACACATAAGTTAACATTCGGTTGACTTTTCCAACTTAAGCTTCCTAATAAGAGACTAAGTGTCGCATTCTACTCCGAAACTACTCCGAACCCCGAATCAACCAACACGATACGATAAAATACAGCTGAATAACACATAAAGAAACAGAAATGGGAGAAATGGGGCTATAACTCTCGAAATGGCTGGCCGGGTCGTTACATCCTCCCCCCCTTAAAAAAATGTTCATCCTCGAACGAGTCTAGAACATACCTTGAGTCTCAAATAGGTGTGGATAACTGGTCCTCATCTCCCGTTCAGTCTCCCAGGTGGCCTCCTCCGCAGGCTGACCTCTCAACTATACCTTCACTTAAGCTATGTCCTTTGACCTCAACTTTCGAACCTGCCGATCCAAAATAGCCACATCATAAGTCATATCACCCTCCAACTGAACTGTGCTGAAGTCCAAAACATGGGATGGATCGCAAACATACCTACGGAGCATGGAAACATGAAATACCGGGTGCACACTCGGCAAACTAGGTGGCAAGGCGAGCTTATAAGCCACTTCCCCTATCCTCTGAAGCACCTCAAATGGCCCAATGAACCGGGGGATCAACTTTCCCCTCTTCCCAAACCTCATAACACCCTTCATGGGTGATACCTTAAGCAAAACCTTCTCCCCAACCATAAAGGACATATCAAGGACCTTCCTGTCCGCATAACTCTTCTTCCTAGACCGCGCTGTCCGGAGCCACTCTTGAATCAATTCACCTGATCTAATGCATCCTGAACCAAGTATGTACCTAAGAGTCTAGCCTCAGCCAGCTCAAACCACGCTACCGGAGATCCACACCTCCTCCCATATAAAGCCTCGTACGGAGCCATCTGAATACTCGATTGATAACTGTTTTTATGTACAAAATCCGTGAGCGGCAAAAACTGGTCCCATGAGCCCAGAAAGTCAATGAAACACGCGCGCAACATGTCCTCCAATATCTGAATAGTGCGCTCGGACTGCCCTTCTGTCTGAGGGTGAAAAGCTGTGCTCAACTCAACCTGAGTACCCAACTCTCGCTGCATGACCCTCCAAAACTGTGATGTGAACTAAGTACCTCTATCAGAATTGATGGAGACTGGGACACCATGCAAGCAAACAATCTCTTGAATATAAATCTCAGCCAACCGTTCTGAAGTGTAAGTAGAACCAACAAGAATGAAGTGCACGGACTTGGTCAGCCGATCCACAATAACCCGTACAACATCAAACTTCCTCGAAGTCCGTGGGAGCCTAACTACAAAGTCCATGGCGATCCGCTCCCACTTCCACTCTGGGATCTCTAATCTCTGAAGCAAGCTATCCGATCTCTGATGCTCATACTTAAACCTGCTGACAATTGAGACACCGAGCTACGAACCCAACTATATCCTTCTTCATCCGCCTCCACCAATAGTGTTGTTCAAATCCTGGTACATCTTCACGGAACCCGGATGGATGGAATACCGCGAGCTATGGGCCTCCTCAAGAATCAACTCCCGAAGCCCATCTACATTAGACACACATATCTGGCCCTGCATCCTCAACACACCATCATCACCAATAGTCACATCTCTAGCATCACCTCGCCAGACCCTTTCCTGAAGAACGATCAAGTGGGGGTCATCATACTGAAGCTCCTTGATACGGTCATAAAGAGAAGACATGGAGACCACGCAAGCCAATACCCGACTCGGCTCCGAAATATCCAATCTCACAATCTGGGCCGCTAAGGCTTGAACATCCAATGCCAAGGGTCTCTCTACTGCCGCAAGATATGCTAAACTCCCCAAACTCTCCTCCCGATGACTCAAAGCATCGGCCACCCCATTTGACTTCTCCGGATGGTAAAGAATAGTGATATCATAGTTCTTGGAGAACACCCTCGCTCCCTGAAGCTGGACAAATAAATCATTCATACGAGGCACAAGATACTTATTCTTGACTATGACCTTGTTCAACTTCCTATAATCAATGCACATCCTCATGGAACCATCATTTTTCTTCACAAATAGAACCGGTTCACCCCCAAGGTGACACACTAGGCCGAATAAACCCCTTATCAAGTAGTTCCTGAAGTTGTTCTTTCAATTCCTTCAACTCTGCCGGTGCCATACGATATGGTGGAATAGAAATAGGCTGAGTTCCTGACACCAAATGAATACCAAAGTCAATATCCCTGTCAGGCGGCATGCCCGGAAGGTCTGTAGGAAACACATCCGGAAAATCACATACTACCAGAATATAATCAATGGTAGGAGTCTCTGCACTAACATCTCTCACAAAAGACAAATACGATAGACAACCCTTCCCAACCATATGCTGAGACTTTAAGTATGAAATCACCTTACTTGGTATATAATCTACAGAACTGCTCCACTCAACCCTCGGAAATCCCGGCATCGCCAACGTCACGGTCTTACCATGATAATCTAGAACAGCATGGCATGGATATAACCTATCCATACCCAATATCACATCAAAATCGACCATACTGAGAAACAAAAGGTCCACTCAGGTCTCCAGACCCCCAATAGTCATAATACACGACCAATATACGTGGTCTACAATAATAGTATCGCCCACAGGAGTAGATACATGAACAGATGAAACTAAAGACTCACGGTGCATGTCCAGAAAATGAGAAAAATATGAGGAAACATAGGAATACATGGAACCAGCGTCAAACAATACGGAGGCATCTCTGTGACACACCGCCTGATCGACCTCCCCCTCTAGGGCGACCCTAGCTGACTGACCTCCACCCATAGCTGACTGGGCGGATGATGAATTAACTGGTGCTGAAGTCGATGGCTGACTCCTCTGCTGAGGCGGAACCCATGACGATAAGTACACTGCCTCCAAATATGCCCAAACTCCCCACACTCGAAACAACCCCTAGTGTTGGTGACAGGGATGGACGGGAACCCCTAGCACCAAGATGACTGGTAGAAGAACTTGGTATGGAGGAGCCCTGAACTGAGGGAGCACGGGACGAACTCTGGGATGGGAGGCACTGAATGATGAGTGTCCCTAATGAGGATTGTAAGAACCATGGCCCGATGATGAACCACGGTGAACTAGTCGAGCTGACTGAGCATGCCTGAATGGACGACCTCTGTCGTACTGGAACTGACCCCCATAAGGAGCACCACTGAATCCACCTTGTCCACGAGTCCTCTTGGACTCCCTCTAAACCCTCTCCTGACCGCGAACCATCTCAATCTGTCGAGCAATGTCAACAACCTCATCAAAAGTAGTAACATACACTCTCTCTCCGGTCATAAGCAATCGAAGCTGAAAATCAAGGCCATCTATAAACCTCTTGATCCTCTCTCGGTCTGTGGGAACCAACCAGATCACATGACGGGCCAACTCAGAGAATCGCATCTCATACTGTGTCACAAACATATCACCCTGTCAAAGCTACTCAAACTGTCTGCGTAGCTCCTCTTTGCAGACTGAGGTACAAGCTTCTCCAAAAAGAGAACGGAGAACTGCTTCCAAGTAAGGGGTGCTGCGCCAACCAGCCTACGCCTCTGGTAAGCCTCCCACCAACTAAATGCAGCCCTAGAGAACTGGAAAGTAGTGAATGAGACCCCATTAGTCTCCAGAATACCTGTTGTCCGGAGCATCCTCTGACACCTATCTAAGAAAACTTGTGCATCCTCACCCTCTGCACCACTGAAATATGGAGGCCGGAGTCTCCCAAACCTCTCCAATCTACGCTGATCATCCTCAGGCATAATAGGAGCTACATAGTCCTGAGCAGCTACAACCGGCTGAGCTGCTGGTGTCCCCGGTGTCTGAAGTCCCTGAACAACTTGCTCCGGTGTGCGACAGGCGGGAGTCTGAGTGCATCCCCTGGCATGAGAAGTACCTATGGTCGTAGAAATAGAGACTGCCTGAGCAAGGCCAGTACATACTGATAAAATCTGAGCTAGGGCCTCCTGAAGGCCAGGAATCACAATAGGCACAGGTGGTGCCTAAGCTGGTCTCGCTGGGGAATCAACGACTGGGACCTGGTCTGGAGCAACTAGAGGGTCTACAGGTACTGCCCCGACTGCTGTGTGGGCTGCACCTCTACCTTACCACGACCTCGACCGCAGCCTCGGCCTCTCACGGGCCTGGATGGTGGTACTAGTGGCTGCTCACCCTGTCCGGTAGTGCGAGTCCTCACCATCTGTGAGAGAATGAAATAATAGAAGTTTAGTTACAAGAATCAACAAATTCTCATGACAAGAGTTCAAGAATGTGAGATTTTTCCTAAGGGTTATGCAACCTCTCGAAGATAAGTACGGGCGTCTCTGCACCGATCCGCAAGACTCTACTAAACCTTCTCATGACTCGTGAGACCTATGTAACCTAGGCTATGATACCAACTTGTCACGACCCAAACTAACCTTGTCGATGGCGCCTATCGTGGTACTAGGCAAGCCGACACAAATACCAAAACAAATTGATATTTTCATTTCAAATATAATTTCAAAGCTATTTAATATAAAACCTTCATAAAGGTATTCAAATAAAAACAAAAGTGCGAAAAAGAAAAGCCCGACATCGGGGTGTCACTAGTCATGAGCAACTACTACAATTGTCTATAAATATCAAGACTAACATAGTCTGGGATTAATCAAGTACAACTAAGGGAAGATAAAGAAGGAGGAAAGCAGGGCTGCGATCGCTAGGTAGCTACCCTGCTAACTCCGAGAATCTGCATTATGAATAATCAACAGCCTCTATCGGGTCCAGAAACGCCTGGATCTGCACACAAGGTGCAGGGAGTAACGTGAGTACGACAACTCAGTAAGTAATAACACTAAATAAAGAATGAGAAGTAGTGACGAGCAATAATGTAAGTAAATTTCATATCACAAAAACTCAGTAAAATACGACATACTTTCAAAACCAGAGTTCCAGTGAAATCACTTAAGGACATCTTTCAACAGTTTTTCAAAAAAAGGCTCAATGATAACGTGAGCAAAAATGATGAAATCATAATCAGCCCCTCGGGCAAAACATCACTCATATACAGCCCTTCGGGCAAACCTCTCCATCGCTCATGCCTCCTAGTCACTCAGCACACGACACTCGCACTCAGTAGGTACCTGCGCTCACTGGGGGTATGTACAGACTCCGGAGGGGCTCCTTCAGCCCAAGCGCTATATCAAGCCAATCATGTCATAAATAAATGAGGCCCTCGACCTATATCAAACATGATGTGGCGTGCAACCCGATCCCAAAATATCCTCACAAATCAGGCCCCCGGCCTCACTCAGTCATAAACCTCTCAAGCCCCTCGGGCTCTCAGTAAAACAAAGTACTCAGCCCAAACAACATTTATATGATGCATCAAAATAGATTAATAAAGGCTGAGCTATGCAGTAAATATATGACATGACTGAGTAGATTTTAAATAAAAAAAATGAGAGGATAGCAAGAAAAGACCTCTAAGGGTCCAAAAAACACTGTCATAAGGCCTATACATGACATCCAACCCAATTTATAGAATTTCTTTCTAAAACACATAAGAATCATATAGTTTCAACAAAATATTCAGCTTTACAGTTGATACGGGACATACCAAGTCAGAATCTCCACGGTGCACGCCCACACGCCCGTCACCTAGCATGTGCATCACCTTAAAATAGTCACATGACACAAAATTCGTGGTTTCATACCCTCATGACTAGATTTACGATCGTTACTGTGAACAACTATTTTTTGACCACACCGAAATTCTATACTATTTTGCTATAAATATTA
>MDKI01242391.1:0-28215 GCA_005239505.1 Nicotiana paniculata
AAATATATATATATATATATATATATATATATATTTTTATATATCAGGTTTTTATGTTTTTTGAACACCCCTTAAAAAAGCATTTGAATATTTAATAATTTTAATTATAAAAGTGTCGTCAAGACTATTGTTTATCTCTCTTAAACATCTTGCTTAATAAGCACTCCCACTAAAAAAATACTTCTTGTTTTTAACATTAAATATTTTTTTAAAATACCTTCTATCAGGTTTTTATGTTTTTGCACACTCTTTAAAAAAGATATTTAAATATTTTTTAATTTGAATTATAAAATTGTTCGTCAAGACTATTTCTTATCTCTTAAACATCTTGCTTAATATAATGAGCACTCCCACTAGAAAAGTACTTCTTGTGTTTAACATTAAATATTTTTGAAAATACCTAATGCTATTAGGTTTTTATGTTTTAATTTGTGCACACCCCTTAAAAATAATATTTAAATATTTAATAATTTTAATTATAAAAGTGTTCTTCGAAACTATTTTATTTTATTTGGTATCATAATGATCTCAGATGAACTTACGAAGAATTAAAAATTAATATAGTCGACAACTCGACGTCAACTTATTTGGAATTGAGACGTTGTTGTTTTACTTAAATAACAGGCAGGGACATATTTCTACCATGGACATTATGGGATGCAAAGATCAGCAGGATTATATGGTTCACTCATTGTGGAAATAGCAAAAGATGAAAAAGAACCATTTTATTATGATGGAGAATTCAATTTATTACTTAGTGATTGGTGGCACAAAAGTGCCCAAGATCAACAAATTGACCTCTCTTCTAAACCTTTTCGTTGGATTGGTGAACCACAGGTCACATATTACTTCCTTACTTTTTTTTTATAGTTATGATATCGGCTTCAGTTTGCATACACTTCAATTAATTTTATGGGCTACTTGATATCAGATAAGTACCGAATAACTTTATCTACTAATAGATCGAAAGAAATCACCTACTACTTTTCCGTCTCCATTGGAACTTTTTTTTTTTAAAACTTCCTTATATTTTTCTCACATATATTAAACAAATTATTTTGTTATTCAAAATATATGGATGAATTATAGAGCTTTTTATGTAATTTTTATACATGTAAATTCAACATTTAAAAAAAGAATTATACATATGGAACAGGATAAAACATTGTTTATAGCGACTCGATATTTTTTTCACCGCAATTGATCCAAGTTTAGAATTAAATGTATTTCTATAAGTGAGGTCCGGAAAGGGTAGGATGAAAGCAGCTTAACTCTACCAAGCTTTCAATTACTTTAAAAAAAAATCAATTTCCATTATATCAAACGATCAAATTCATTTGTTAGATTGATATCATAATATATATAAGTAGTTTTTTCTTATAATATTTTTTAACCATATCGTTATTTCCTTTTTTAACCTTCTAATAAATACGTAAAAAGAGGCAATTATTAGATAAAAGAATACATCCTTATCAAATTAAATATTTAAGATTATGCATTTTTTTAAAGAATTATTTACCATTTTTTTGTATTTTAAAATTATTATGCATTTTTTAAAGAATTATTTACCATTTTTTCGTATTTTAAAATTATTATGCATTTTTTAAAGAATTATTTACGATTTTTTCGTATTTTAAAATTATTCTTTTAAATGGAGTCTTAATTTTCTTCTGTTGGGAAGCCAGAGTTTGTTGATGAATGGAAGAGGTCAATTCAATTGTTCTCTTGCGGCGCAATTTAGCAAATCATCAGTTCCTCAGTGCAAGTTAAGAGGAGATGAGCAGTACGCACCCCAGATTCTCAACGTACATCCAAACAAGACTTACAGGCTTAGAGTGGCTAGCAGCAGTGCATTGTCTTCACTCAACTTGGCCATTGGGGTAAGGCACAAAATAGCCTTATTTATCTTTTTGTCACTTCAAAAATTAATTATTCTTTTCAACTTTTTACTAAGTTATTATTCTTTTGCTACTCTAAGATACTTTCATGAATCAATTCTTGACATCCTTTTCATAATCATGATCATGTTTGAATCGGTTTGGGTGTATTTTAATCTTTTTTATTAAGAATTTTGACGTTACAGTCATATAGCGTCAGAGATAGAGATGTTAAAAATTAAATAGAATTTAGAGTTGATGGTTACTCTTCTATTCTCAAGGTAAAAGATTAAATTTGTTTTACGATTGAGAAGTTGATTCATAAATTGAATAGGTTTATGATGATCATGATGTTTGAGTCAATATGTGCACACTTCGATTGAACTGTTTTCTCTTTTTTCATTAGAAACTTTTGAAGTTAAGTTTAGATAACGTAAGACTACATGAGAGAGATTTGTTGAAAATTGAGACTACATTTCCGAGGTAAAAGATTGAATTCATCGTAGATTAAAAAAATTGAATATTTCTTATTTGTTATAATTGAATAAATTACAATTTAACCTTAAGTTTTTAATTTTTTTTTCTTTTTTTTTTGAAAGAGAAGTGACTTTTAAACCTTTTTAAATATTTGAAATAATTTCAAACACTTCTTGATTTGGTGCTTACGCAAGAGTAGTACTAATCTTCTTTATATCGTTTTTTTATTTTTTTATTTTTCACCCTGTGTTTGGTACCCGTATTGGAGCCCAACTATATCCGAATTCATTCCGGGTATTGCCTCATTCGGACGGTAGCGCTCCCTATCAAGAATATTTTCATACTCAGGGCTCGAACTCGAGACCTCTGGTTAAGGGAGGATCCACTGTACCAAATTTTTTGGCGATAAGGGACAGCATTTTTTTTAAGATAAAGGGACAACATTTGAAAAGAGAATTTGATAACATAAGTGGTGCAAAGTTGAAAACAACATAGCTTTAAGAAAGTTTAGTTCATAAATGGGAGACCTTTGTGCCCACAAAATAAAGTTGGAGAAAGCAATTCTTTAAGTGGCTAAAACTGAAAATTACACTACTACTCTATTTAAGGAATCAATATTTTTCTATTATGATTCTTTTTAACGTTAAGATAGTATTTTAAACTATAAAATTATGATTTATAATCTCTTTATATATCTGTATATAAATAATAAATGTATTTTAATGTTAAATAATAAATGTATATGTGCAAATATGTGTAATTTATTTATTGATTTGACGTAAATAACAAATACGAGCATATTGGTAGTTTGTGATTATTTTGCCACGAAAACCTATCCGTATCTAAGGACGGATGTATAATATAAGGTATAGGATCATCCAAAACCAGTAACTCTGACTCAGACAATATAGTTTCACCAAATTAAATAAGTATAAATCAATAATCTTAGAACTTGTAAATCAAATGTGTTGAGATAGAACCTGAACTCAAACAAATAAAATTTAAATTCTGAATTCGACCAAAAAAAGGAAGAAAAAGAAGTTGACTTCCTTTTACAAAAGCTCTTAAGAAATAATTCTGATCCTTTGTGTTGGTTTTACATCTATAGGGTCACAAAATGGTGGTGGTTGAAGCAGATGGAAACTACATTCAACCATTTTCTGTAGAAGATATGGACATTTATTCAGGTGAAAGCTACTCAATTCTCTTCAATACACATCAAAATCTTTCTACCAACTACTGGATTTCAGTAAACTATTATTATTGAGTTTAAGTTCTATATAGTGACGGAATAAATAATATATAATTATATAACTACGTTCAGAGACGAATCCAAGATTTAAACTCTATGGGTTCAAGCCGTGGTGGAGCTACCTTATTAGAAGGGGTGTCAAATGATGCCCCTTCGCAGGAAAAATACACTGTGTAGATAGGTAAAAAATAGATAATATGTATATATATTATGTATTGAGTCCCCTTAATTTTCTTATATATTTATTTTTATATATTATGACACCTCTTAATGAAAATTCTAACTCCAAGTTGAACCCGTTATATTTTAAAAGTTATGGGGTTCATATATACTTTTTTTTTAAATTTTAATAAATTTTTACTTCGCGTAAAAAATTGTGGGTTTAATTAAACCGATAACTAGTATACTACATTCGCCACTGATCGACTACGTCACGTAAAAGCCAGTTACATGTCATTTTTATAAGACTGTTTAATAAAACATGTTAAATCGTACTGATCGATAGTGTAAGAATTCTTTATGCTATAGTATATATATAACCATTTCTTATGGAAAATATGGACATTTATTCAGGTGAAAGCTATTCAATTCTCTTCACAACTGATCAAAGTCCTTCAAACAATTACTGGATTTCAGTAAGTGTAAGAGCAAGAGAACCTAAAACACCTCAAGGCCTCATTATATTGAATTACATTCCAAATTTTGGTTCAAAAATTCCAAATTCACCACCACCATTGCCACCTCTTTGGAATGATTATGATTACAGCAAAGCCTTCTCTGAGAAAATTTTTAGCTTGATGGGGTCTCCCAAGCCTCCCACTCGGCACCGATCGACGTATTTTTCTCCTCAACACGCAAAATAGGTACTTCCTCTGTCTCAATTTGTTTTACGATATTTGAGAGTTTAAAAAAATATATAATTTAGTATTTTTTTACGCATAAATTATAGATTGCCTATAGGCATGAAAAAAAAAATATTTACTATCGAGTGGGGCCTACTAGCTTAAACTATTGTAGAGAGAAAGCTATTGTTATTAAGTTTATGTTTTCTGCACTAACGATATTTTATAATTAGTATTGTTTAGTAAACTAAAAAAAATGAGTTTAATAAGTTCGTTATATTTTCAGTTATTTAATTAAATGTGTCATAATTTTTATAATATTAGTTTAATTTGACCGATTATAGTAGATTATTACTCTATCTTCAAATTACCATACATGCTTGTTAAAATATTTAATAATCATAGATCAATTTTACTTGATGATGTAAAAAGTATATAATGCACTGTTAATACACACAAAACTTAAATTACGTTAGCAATATGCCCGTTCACTTGGAGGTGATTTATTTCTTAGGCAAAACACATGAAAATATTTTTATTGATAAGTGATAATGAGAATTAGATTTTGATTTTTGGGACCTTTTTGCTATGTGAAAATGTAAAATTATGTGATTACGATCATCCAATTAAAAATATACTTATATAATTTATTAGCGATGTGAGATTTAGTTATAAATCATGTCATGTATTTTATGGTTTTTATACTTCTATTACTATTTCTATGGTTTCTGCTGACGTTACTGATGAATTGTCTCTTCTTGTTTTATTTCCGCCTTCCTGATCCAAGGGTCTATCGGAAACAGAGCCTCTCTGCCCATCGGGTAGGGGTAAGGTCCAGGGGCGGAGCTAACTCATTGAGTGTGGGTTCGGCCGAACCCATTCGTTTTGGTCTAATCCATGTATTTGTTTTTAAAAATGCATTGAATATATATAAATTATTAATTTAGAACTCAGTGACTTAAAAGGACTACAACCCCGAATCCATAAGTTTCAAATCGTGGCTCCGCCTCTGGTAAGGTTTGCGTACACACTACCCTCCCCAGACCTCACTGTGTGGGATTTTACTATGTCGTTGTTGTGTGTGTGTGTGTGTGTGTGTGTGTGTGTTTTGCTTCAAATTAATTGTTTGTGTTTGTAACAACAGGATTGACGGATACACCAGATGGGCTATCAACAATGTCTCCTTAGTCTTTCCAACTACACCCTATTTAGGATCAATCAAATATGGCATAAACAATGCATTTGACACAAAATCTCCACCAAATACCTTTTCCAAAGACTATAATATCATGAAACCACCACCAAACCCTAATTCTACATATGGAAATGGTGTTTACATGTTGAAATTCAACACCACCATTGACATAATCCTTCAAAATGCCAATGCCTTGGCCGAAAACGTCAGTGAAATTCACCCTTGGCATTTGCATGGACATAATTTTTGGGTTTTAGGGTATGGAGACGGAAATTTTACAACAGAAGATGCTGAGACGACGTTCAATTTGAATAATCCTCCGTTGAGGAACACAGTTGTTGTTTTTCCATATGGATGGACTGCACTAAGATTTGTGGCAAATAACCCAGGGGTTTGGTCTTTTCATTGTCATATTGAACCTCATTTGCATATGGGGATGGGAGTTGTCTTTGCTGAAAGTGTTCCCCTTGTCGAGAATATACCTAATGAAGCTCTCACTTGTGGTTTGACAGGGAAAATGTTCATGAAAAACAAGCATAAATAGTTGTATTTAATTTAAATGTTATTTTTAATTTTCAAATGAATAAGAAGATATTTTAGCTCTTCTTTTTGATAAGGTGACATTATGCTAGGATAGAGTGAGCGAAGATAATTGTAAAATCTGCATAATTTAGTTCATTATGAATTAAGTATTAAGATTATATACGCGGATAGTATAAACCTTTTGTATATTAAGATAATGTTGTTTTATCAAATGAAAATTAAAAGAAGAGCTATCTCTTTAAAGGTGTTATTTTTTTAAAAATATTATCCCATGGAATAGAAAATTAAATGATAATTGTAAAATCTGCAACAATTTAGTACGTTATGAATTTAAGTTATATATACTAATGTGTGTAAAGCCTTTTGTTCGATGTAGTTTAACATGTGATAGTAAGTTTTAGCATTTTTAGTCACCTTTGACAAATGCATGGACAAGCCTTTTGTGTTTTAGGATAGGAAGATGAAATGATTACACCACTAAATTTTTGAAATGATTTGCCAAATTTATATTCGATATTTCATAGTGTGAAACATAGATTAAGATAATTCACTTCTATACTTAGAATGCCATTATTCATTTTTGAGAAATAAATAGTTTCACTTTGTAATCTTAATTCTTAAAAAGAACTTATTCGTAATTAGTATTTTTTTTTTTAGGTCAAATACATACGCAACCACGTAAACTTGTCTGGCCATTTAGATACTTAAACTTAATGTATGACCTATTGAACACCTGAATTAGTGCTGCTTCTTAGCTTATGTGTATTTTTATCATTGGAATTGTTTGCCACGTCACAGCGAGTGGCATTCACGCTCCTTGAGTTGCTTAGGATTCTGTAATAAGTGTTCAATTGGCACAGCTTGAGCATAAGTCAAGTGCTTAATAGGTTATAGTCTAGCGTTTGGCCATAAACTTTTAAATTAGGTGGGAGCGAGCCGAGCAAGACGCACTATCCCTTGAAGTAAGTAAACGGCGCAAAGATGCGGATTTGACCTCCGGAGGGCCACAATTTTCTTTTCCAATTTAAGATTCTTGAAAATTCTTATTTGGATAAAGTTTGGTTTGAAAATGAAAATGTGTTTGGACATAAGTTTTCATAACATATTTCACTTTTTTTTTAAAATAAAATAAAATATGACTTATACCCACAAGTTCTAAAAACTATCACAAATACCCAATCATACCTTTATCAATAACATTCATTATATTATCGCAAACCATAGTCCTAAACATAAATAAATTTGGTACGAAATTATCATTATTATAATGAACTACATAATACACTGTCAAATGACCGAGAAGAAAAAATAGAATTGTTACAAAATAATAAATGGTGGGTTCTTTTATAAAATACGAAAGTTTAGGGGAAATTTTTAAAAAACATAATAGTAATATTGGGTTGGGTTTTGGGAATTTGTCAAAATGTAGATAAAATCTATGGCCAAATATGTATTTGTCAGAAAAAATCTCGTATATATTTTTTGGCGAAATCTATGGCCAAACGGGTCCTTAGTTTAGGTGTCCAAATAAAATATTCTGACAAGTTTATATGATTTTGGCCAAAAATTTATATGCACGATAAATGTCTGTCATACGTTGCGCTAAAGTAAAAACTTATGTTAATGTATGTACTTATAACCTATTTGACTAAGTTAGAAAAATCAGCTTATTTTGAGAAGTGTCTTTTCCAAAAGTACTTTTCAAAAAAGTAGTTTTGGAGAAAAACAATGTGTGTTTGACTAATAAATTTGAAAAACACTTTTGAACAAAAACTTATGTTTAACCGAGCTTTTCAAAAAGTGTTTTTAAGTATCACATTACGAATAAGGACATGAAGAGAGTTGCTAAATAGTTAATGTTATATAAGTAGAGAAATAATCACAAATATTTATTATTAAAGATAATAATTAAGTTTTTTATTTAATTTAAGTAAAATATAAAAATAAAATTGAAAAGTACTTTATTCTTTCAAGAAAATTTAAATATATCAAAAAATCATTCAATAAAAATGATAGTTCATCCAGATATTACTTAATAGTTTAAACTAAGTAAGATTATTTTGGTTTGTGTAATATTTTGCTAGGAGAAGCTACTTGTTTTTCCTAGTTCTTAAAAACTGCTTCTAGGTCTAGCCAAAATCACCCCCCTCACCCGAAAATGCTTGGCCAAATACCTCAAATTGGGGTAAAAAATACTTTTAACTTGAAAAAAATCTTGGCCAAACAGGCTATTACTGTTTAAAACAAACTGAACAATCTAACCTTGGTATATAAAATTCAAGTGAGAATATATATCATTAAGCTATTGATCAATTTTTTTTTATATATATATATATATATATATATATAGGCATATGAATTTTATTAAAATTAAATTTATAAAATAATTTGGATTTTATTGGTCCAAATAAATATTATGGGCTAATATAATAAAATTATATATATAAGTCCAATATATGTGGGTTAAATAGATAAGTCTTAATCCATTGGGATAGCCCATTTAATTGGGCTACAAGTGATAAGCCCACTTCGTTGAGCCCAAGATGCCATTTTCCTAGAGGCCCAGGTTGGTGTCACGTGTCAAATGACGTGGAGCGCCAAGTCAAACGGAAAATACAATAGGATCATGCTACGTGTCAAAATGACAAGGCATGCCAAGTCACATTAAAAGGCTAATGAAATCACGCCACGTGTGCAAGTGACATGTTCTGGCCAATCAAATGCGGCCTTGTCACACTTCGATTTGATTGTTCGGAAAGAGTTTGTTCTTATCATAATTCTTCCCTTCCACAACTATAAATATGAGTCTTCATAACTCAGAAAAGAGACCAGAAGTTATAACAAGAAGCAAGAGAGAGCTCGTGGATCAAACACCGCAATTTTCTCTACATGTTTCAAGCTTCTAACAATCAAGTTCAAGTTCAAGAAATCAAGTTCAAGTTCAAGAACGAAGAACGAATCAAGGTCAAGTTCAAGCAATCGAGCTCAAGCTCAAGAACAAGATCATCATTCGTGACAACAAATATAGATTCAAGATCAAGCTCAAAGGCCCTTGAATTTATTTACTGTTGGAAAGAAGAATCAGAGGATTCATAGAGATTGTAACACTCATATTATTTGAAATAAGATACTACAATTGTTGCGATATTTTTCGGTCTTGATTTTATTTTCTCGATGCAATTTATTGTCTACAAATTCTGGCATCTCATCTCAACATTTCAATCACCAAAGTTCAAGAACAACGAAATGGTTTCCACGAAAACCAACTCCAGTTCAACTTCCTCCAAGGCTGCCAATTCCAGGTTCTATGCTGATGTGGAAAACATACTCGAAGTTACCTTTGGAAGCTTTGGACCAGTTACGAGGAGAAAAGCAAGCTCGTTAGGACAACAAGCACCCCAAGTGTTGTCTGCATCTACCCCTATTTTCGGATCTTCATCCTCAAAGGGATCAAGATCTTCCACAAATGCACCCGAAGAAGGAAGCGAAGTTGCTGAAAAGATCAAGAAAACTCTTGCTCTACTTGACCTCTCCGGATCCAAGCACTCTACTGTGAAGGAAGATGATGACGCTTCAAGTGATGGATCCTCTCCACTTACACCACATAGTGTGAGCCAATCAAGGATCAATTTGTGTGAAAATCCATGCAACTCTCCATCGTCCATGACAATCATGCAAGCCATGGTGAAAAACACTTCATCTGTGGAGGAGCAGTTGGAAAACTTGACGGAAGCAATCACTGGCTTGACCAAGTGCATGCAAAATCAAGATGCTAGAATCAACAAGATAACAGATAGGGAGGGAATCTTGATGGAAGAAGAATCCACCCATGCACTTGGCAAACTCCCAGAAGTTCAAGAGATTGATCCTCCCCCACCACAAGTTGCATCCACTAAGGAAATTCTAATCTCTTCGGAAGGGATGATTCCAATCGATCAACTGAAGGAGTTCATCGAAGGAACTACTAAAAGCAAGTACGAAGTTGCTACCAAGTCTTTCCTTACATACGCAAAGTCGTACACTGCAAGGATCGATATGTTGAAAATGCCTGATGGCTATCAACCTCCAAGGTTTCAACAGTTTGATGGTAAAGGCAACCTAAAGCAATATGTGGCGCACTTCGTTGAGACATGCAACAACGTTGGGAATTATGGAGATTATCTCGTCAAACAGTTTGTCTGCTCGCTAAAAGGAAATGCTTTTGATTGGTATACAGACCTCAAGACAGGATCTATTGATAGTTGGGATCAACTAGAACAAGAGTTCCTCAATCACTTTTATAGCACAAGGGGCACTGTGAGCATGGTGGATATCATAAATACTCGTCAACGGAAGAGTGAACCAGTTATCGACTTTATCAATCGTTGGAGGAATGCAAGCCTCAACTGTAAATATAGGCCATATGCATCAAAGGTATGCATTGGGTATTGCACTACATCTTGCAAGGCATCAAGCCTAGCACATTTGAAGAACTTGCAACTCGTGCCCATGACATGGAATGGAGCATGGTCTCTGCTGGAAATGAAAGGATGCCCATCTATGAACCTCGCAAAGGGAATGACAATCAAGAAGTCAGAAAATGGAGCAAGTTTGTACCAAGATCTGAAAATAAAGAAGCTATGAATGTCAACACATCACTTGTGCAGTTCACGAAGAAGGTGAACAAGAAGCAGAGTATGAAATCCACTTCGTTTCAAGATAAGCCAAATGGAAAGTTGACTCTAAAAGAAATGCAAGAGAAAGAGTACCCATTTCTGGATTCTGATGTGCCAGCTATTTTTGAAGAACTCCTCGAGTTAAATCTCATTGAGCTTCCGGAGATGAAGCGACCAAATGAAGCTGGGAAAATTGATGACCCAAATTACTGCAAATATCATCGACTTGTGAGCCACCCTCTGGAGAAGTGCTTTGTCTTCAAGGACAAATTTATGGACTTGGCTCGTGAAAAGAAGATCGTGCTTGAAGATGAGAAAGCAAGCGCAAACCAAGTCTCTATCATATTTGGATCATTCAATCCAGACGAATTATGTAGTTCTAAAGAAAGTAAAGATGAAGAATTACTAGAGAACTACAAAGTTGAAGACGGTCAACCTGAGGACGAAGAAGGTTGGACGTTGGTGACTCGTCGTATGCGCCACAAAAGGAGCCCACGAAAAGGATCAATGGAACAACCAACAAGGAAAATAATGGTGAAAAGGCCTAGGAGATGGAATCCAGTTAAGCATGAAAATAAATCAAAAGTGGAGGTGCATCACCCTCAAAAGCCATGACATCCGGTGACCTTGGAGGAGTTTTTACCAAGTTGGTTTCGCACGAAGATTTCCCATGGGAGTATTGATGCCTCTTATTGCCGCGTTGACGAAGGGAAAGAAAAGAGTGATGACCTACCGTTGGCATCATCCTCAGAAAAGCTTATAGAGTCCACTCTTCAAGAAGTTAATGCTTGTGAGGAAAAATTCATGTTCGCAAATGACGACCTTCTGCTAGGTGACACTCCTCATAACCGTCCATTATACCTAGTTGGCTATATGCGTGATGAAAGGGTAAATCAAATTTTCGTTGATGGAGGATCCTCAGTGAACATTTTGCCAATTCACATTGTGAAAGAACTTGGTATTCCCATGAACGAACTCTCATAATGTTGTATGATGATCCAAGGATTCAACCAAGGAGATCAAAGAGCCATAGGCGCGATCAGGCTGGGAATCACTATTGAAGATATGCAATCAAGTGCATAGATGCATGTGATCGATGCAAATACTTCATACAATGTTTTTCTTGGAAGGCCTTGGATACATGAGAATAAAGTAGTTCTATATACCTACCATCAATTTAAAATATTACGAGGGTGAAGTCGAGAAGATGATAGTTGCCGATGATGCGCCATTCACCGAGGCAGAGTCACACTTTGCTGATGCAAAGTTTTACTTGAAGAACCACATTGTGAAGGAGCTAAAAGTTGATGATGGCATGAAAATCAAGAACGACAAGCCCATAACTAAAAGAGCCGAGGTGACTATTGGTAAAGCCAAAGCTGTTACTGAGGAGGTACAACCCAACGTGAATAAATCCCATAGAGGGGATATTGAATCTTATGGCAAGAAAGTAAGTCCTAAGCTCCAACATGTCCCTAAAAGGAAGAAATACGAGAGCGAATCATCTAATCTCCAAACCAACACACTAAATGAGTTAACTATTATGGTAAAACGAATTGAGGCAGTAAAGTTGTCCTCGAAGCCACTTGCAGGGTCTGTAGCTCAAAATCGTTTGCAGAATGTGGCACTCCCTACAAAGCGAACAAACGAAGGTTTTGATCCTAACGCTTACAAGCTATTTGCGAAAGCTGGTTACAATCTCGATGAGTCTTCAAAGTTAGGGAAGCTCCCATCAGAAGCTACAACGAGGCAACCACGTGAAGGTTTGGGATACAAGCAACCGTCACCAGTGCGCATCTCAATAAGGAGGGCGAGTAGCAATCATATCACAGTAGAAGACGAATCTGCCGCTTCTAACAGGCCTTTCGTCTTTGACCGACTCGGAAAATCAACTGTGAGAACTTTCGTATTTGAGAGATTGGGTCCTTTAAAGAAGGGAAACAAGTTCTAGAGAAATTATCGAAATATAAGAACACCCGCTTCGCCCAATATTCAGAAGATCTCTAAATATTTCCAAAGTTTGATTCCTTCTAGAATGAGGCGACAAACAAAGTCATGGTTTCTTGTGATGAAGTACTGAAGGTGAAGCCATACACTATGGTCTACACTAAATAACGTGATGACGATGAAGAAAGTGTGGGTGGTTCTTATCATGTCACTGTGGAAGGCGAGAATTGTGTTCCATCTTCAATGGAGGATAATGCAGAATTGGAGGATGTTTCACCATGTTATCACATATCCTTCAACGATGGGGACCCTCAAGAAGATGAATATGCGAAAGATGCTCCCCCGGAACTTGAAGAAGGGGTGAAGGAACGGTTGATGCCTTAAAAGAAGTTAACCTTGGCACTGATGAAGAACCAAGACCCACCTACCTAAGTGATTTACTAGAATTTGATGAAGAAAACACTTATATTGAGTTACTCAAAGAGTTTAGGGATGTTTTTTATTAGAGTTACAAAGAAATTCCTAGCTTGGACCCTAAAGTGGCAGTCCATCACCTTGCGGTCAAGAATGGTGCCCGTCCTGTTAAGCAAGCTCAAAGGTGCTTTAGGCCGAACTTGGTTCCCCTGATTGAAACCGAAGTTAACGAACTCATTGAAGCTGGATTTATTAGGGAAGTTAAATACCCAACATGGGTTTCAAGTATTTCCCCTGTAAGGAAGAAGAATGGCTAGATCCGAGTATGTGTTGACTTCAGGGATCTCAACAATGCGTGTCCCAAAGATGAATTCCCGCTTCATATTCCAGAGTTGATGATTGATGCTACTACTGGGTATGAGGCAATCTCGTTTATGGATGGTTCGTCAGGCTATAACCAAATCCGCATGGCACCAAAAGATGAAGAGCTTAATGCATTCCGCACCCCCAAGGGTATTTATTGCTACAAGGTAAGGCCTTTTGGCTTGAACAACGATGGTGCTACTTACCAAAGGGCTATGCAGAATATTTTCGACTATCTTCTCCACAAGAATGTGGAATGCTATGTTGACGACTTTGTGGTAAAATCAAGAGAGAAGGACGACCACTTGAAGGACTTGAAATGGTATTTGAGTTGCTCTAGAGGTATCAACTTAGGATGAATCCATTTAAATGTGCCTTTGGAGTGACTTCTGGAAAGTTCCTTAGTTTTATTGTCCGGCATCGAGGTATCGAAATCGATCAAGCCAAAGTGGATGCCATTTTGAAAATGCCTGAGCCTCGGGATATTCATCAATTGAAAAAGTCTGCAAGGAAAGCTAGCATACCTTAGAAGATTCATCTCAAACATAGTTGGAAGGTGTCAAATATTTAGTCTCCTCATGAAGAAAGGCGTTCCTTTCTAGTGGGACCAAGCTTGTAGCAATGCCTTTGAAAGTATCAAATCCTACTTGATGAGGCCTCCAGTTTTAGCAGCTCCTATACCTGGAAAGCCATTGATACTATACATTTATGCGCAAGAAAGGTCTGTTGGAGCACTGTTGGCCCAAAAATAGTGAGGGGAAAGAAAACTCTCTTTACTACTTGATTAGGATGATGACACCAAACGAGCTGAATTATTCGCCAATTGAAAAGTTGTGTTTGGCGCTAGTCTTCTCAATTCAAAAGTTGAAGCACTACTTTCAAGCTCATGTTGGCCGTCTTGTTTCCAAAGCAAATCCCATCAAGTTCGTGATGTCAAAACATATTCTTAGTGATCGACTAGCGAGATGGTACCTCCAATTTCAACAATTCGGGATTTTGTACATCCCTCAAAAAGGTGTAAAAAGACAATCATTGGCAAACTTCTTGGCAAATCATTCGATACCTGATGACTGTGAGCTAACTGACAAACTACCTGATGAGGACGCAATGGTCATTGAAGTTCAACCTCCATGGAAGATGTATTTTGATGGTGTTGCGCATCGTGGGGGAGTTGGTGCTGGCGTAGTATTTGTCACTCCCCAAGGTGAAGTCTTGTTCTACTCCTTCACCTTGACACAACTCTGTTCCAATAATGTTGCTGAGTATCAAGCATTAACACTTGCACTTAAAATGGTCGTTGATATAAAGAAATTGCAATTGAAAGTATTTGGTGATCTCAGTTAGTGGTCAATCATATTCTAGGTAGTTACGAGGTTAAGAAGCTTGAACTACGCCCATATCATGATTATGCTAAAAAGTTAATGGAGTGGCTCGGTAATGTGACTAATCAGCATGTGCCAAGGAAAGAAAATAAGAAGGCTGATGCTTTAGCTGCCTTAGCTTCATCGTTAACCCTGCCTGATCAAGCGCAAGTTACTGTCTGCCAAAAATGGGTACTACCATCCCCAAGTGAGGATAAAGGTGAAGAAAATGTACTCAAACATCTTATCGCTATTTCTGAAGTTGAGAGAGAGGAATGGCGACAACCCATTATCGACTACTTATGTTATGGGATACTTCCTGAAAATACGAGGAGAAGGACTGAAATCTGTCGTCGTGCACCTCGTTTCCTTTACTACAAGGATACTCTATACAAAAGGTCGTTCGAGGGAGTACTCTTGCGATGCTTAGGGGAAGAAGAAGCACTCCAAGCTTTGCAAGAGGCACATTCTGGGGTATGTGGGTCACACCAGTCTGGACCAAAGCTCTACTTCCATATAAAAAAGATGGGATATTATTGGCCAGTGATGGTAAAAGATTGCTTGGAATACGCTCGAATTTGCAAGGCTTGTCAATTCCATGCGAATTTTATTCATCAACCTCCTGAAAGTGTTGCACCCGACTGTAGCATCCTGGCCGTTTGACGCTTGGGGATTGGATGTTATTGGACCATTGCCTAAGTCCTATGGTGGGCACCTATACATCTTGGCTGCAACTGACTACTTCTCAAAATGGTCTAAAATTGTTGCTCTTAAAGAGGTAAAGAAGGAAAATGTTGCAAGTTTCATCCGAGTAAATATAATCTACTGCTTTGGCATTCCTCGTTACATAATAATGGATAATGGAAAGCCATTCGATAATAGGTTGATGAACAAAATTTATGATCTCTTTGGCTTCAATAAACATAACTCTTCGATGTACAATACTGCAACCAATGGTCTAACTGAGGCATTCAACAAAACTCTATGCAACTTGCTGAAGAAAGTCGTCTCCAAATCCAAACGAGATTGGAATGACCGTATGGAAGAAACTCTATGGGCATATAGGACGACTCACCATACGCCAACACAAGCGACTCCATATTCACTCGTTTATGGAGTCGAAGTCGTCTTGCCACTTGAGCGTCAAATACCTTCATTACGACTGGCTATTCAGGAAGGGATCACTGATGAAGAAAATGCTTGACTTCGATTAGCAGAGTTGGAGGCTCTTGATGAGAAGAGGTTGAAAGCCCAACAGAATCTTGAATGCTAATCAAGCTCGATTGTCTCGCGCCTTCAATAAAATAGTTCGCCTGAGGTCCTTTCAAGTAGGAGATCAAGTCCTTGCCATAAGTAGACCCATTATTACTTCTCATAAACTTGTAGGGAAGTTCACTTCAAAATGGGATGGGCCATATGTCCTGCAGGAAGCTTATTCAAGTAGGGCTTAGAAGCTGGTTGATGCAGATGGCTTGAGAATCAGCCCTATCAATGGCAAGGTTTTGAAGAAGTATTATCCTTGAAGTTGCAACGCTCCTTGACGCATGAGCCTAAACTGCATGTTCCTACACTCCTGGCCCGCATGAGTCTAAACTGTGTATGGACCACAAAAAAAAGTCCGCTAGGTTGAAAACCTCGAGAGAGGCAGCCTAGAAAAAATTTAGGACATAAAAAAATTAAAAGTCCTCTAGGTTGAAAACCTCGAAAGAGGTAGCCTAGGCAAAAGTTAGGACATAAAAAAAAATTCTACCCATTCTGAACTACGGTATGACTTGATCCTCTTCACCGAGGTATGTAGGCAGCTTAGAGTTTCATTTTGAGTTCAGTCGCATAAGTTCAAAATATACATAATCCCCCAATCGTTTTCCGAATGAAGTATGATGAAATATAATTCATTCAATCGATATTTGAAAATCGAGTTGGGATACCATTCTTCTACTAAACTTTGGATCCCATTTGATTTAAAGGGGTCAAGCCGCTATGGTAAATTAGTGTCTTCAATGAAATGATTAATATCTTTTAGGAGGTTTCCAAGCATTTGCATTGAAGTCCGGGGATCCGTTATGCCTCACGTTTGCCAAACCTTCAAGTTATTTTGGTCTGCCTTCATGACATTTTAAATTAGTGAGATTTGGACCCAAGATATTTGGTGAGAATGAAGCTGTTGAATATCAGTTTTTTACAATTAAAAAGGTCTTACAATCTCAATGCTTCCACACCAAGATACAAAAGTTTTGGTGAAGTCGTGCAAATCTGAAACTGTCATTGTGGCAGGATTTAGTATTGATTTTAAAATATTATCTGAAACTATTCTTAAGGCATTAAATCTTGAATTTTGGATATGTTATATATTTGGAAGTTAAGTTTCCAATATATCAAATGGTTCGTGATTTCGACGTTCCTACAGCAAGATACAAAAGTTTTGGTGAAGTCGTGCAAATCTGAAACCGTCACCATGGTAGAATTTAGTATTAACTTCAAAATATTATCTGAGACTATCCTTAAAGTATTAAATATGCATTTTGGATATTTTATATATAAAAATTTAAGTTTCTAATAGATCAAACGGTTCATGATTTCGGTATTCCTACATCAACATGCAAAAGTTTTGGTGAAGTTGTGCAAATCTGAAATCATCGCCGCGTCAAATTTAATATAAATTTAGAACCATTATATGATTCTATACTTAAGGAATTAGATCTCTAATTTTGGATATGTCATATATGTGCAAGTTAAGGTTTCAAAAAATCAAACGGTTCGTGGTTTTGACTTTTCTACACCAAGATATGATTTTTTTTATGAGACTGCACAAATCTGAAATTTTCAACGTGGTGAAATCTAAAGTTGGTTTCAAAATATTATCTGGGTCGATTCTGAAGGTGTTTGATTCTAAGTTTCAGATATGTTTTAGATATTGAAGTCTAATTTTCGATAAATCAAACGGTTCATTATTTGGACTCTCCTACGACGAGATATGAATCTTTCGTTACGAGTACGAAAAGCTGAAAATTATGCGACCAAGATAAATATCGGGCAGTGTAAAGCAAAAGAGAAGCAATCTTATTTAAGATGAAATAAATAACCACTAGGTCAATCTAACATAAATATAAAAGGGGAGATAATGCTAATAGCCTAATCTAAAAAACTTGTAGTTGACCAATTCTTGACATCTAGTCTCCAGATTCTTCTTCTTCTCCTCCAAATTGGTCGAATATTCATCAGTCAGCAAACTTACGTTGTCATATGAAGAGACCTCAGTCTCGGCAGCTAAAACTTTTGTCTGAATCTATTCAACCTCCTTTTGATTCGCTTCTATAACACCTTCGAGGTTCTCCCTCTCTTGTTGTAATGTCTGCAACTTCTTCATGACTCTCTTCAGTTTCTTTTCACTAGAGGAAAATTTCTAGACTTTCTCACTTGCTTCAAGTTTGACCGACTCGAGGTGCTCTTTAGCTTTAGAAATCAGCTCTAGCTTCTCATCTTCACTGGTCTTATCAGCCATATTGGATCGCTCTTGGTCATATGACGCGGCAAGCTCAAAAAGAGAATCCAGTAAACTCTCTAATGGAGAAAGATCCAAAATATTCGTCTTCTTCATATCCTCGAAAATCTCAGCGATTTGCTCCCTATAAGATGAGAGCAGTTTTGTATGAGTTTTGGAGAGTTTGTTGCAAATATCCTCCCAAAGTCCCAAGACGAATTCCTTTTTGTGATTAAAGACAATGCTCTTTCCTTCAAAAAGAGATACTGTTATATTTGTCATCGGTGGGACGCGAGTTATCTCGTTTAGAGTTGGTTGGTTTAGGGCTCTGTCATAAGGAAGAGATGAAGCCTTTGAAGATGAATTCACTATAGATTTAGGCCCTCCAATAGATTCGTTACTCACTTACGAATTATCATGTGGGGATACCACTGGACCCAATGGCATTTAACTGCATAAGGAAAAGGTAAAGAAAGTGAATATTTCTTTATAGAGCTATTCGTTCGGTTAAAAAAAATAAAAAGAAGGGGCAAGGTGATTGTATTTTTACCTCCTTATTACAAGCTGTAGGCGTTCCCGAGGGACTATCAACACTTGGAACCTCTACGATCTCTACTGGGTCAGTCCATTTCCTTTTCCAGTTTTGGTCTTCATTGGTACTCTGGCTTGTATCTTGAGGAACTTGCGTGCTAAATGGAAGAAATGGAGGGTGCTTCTCTAAATCCGTTGAAGTGCACACCACCTCTTTCAAAGCCGCCTTTGAGAATTTAAGCTTCCTTTTCTTATGTTGTGTAGCTACTTTTGGGATTGGAGTACGTGGCTCTTTAACTTGTGGGAGCGTATTTCCAACACCTTGATCTTCACCTCCTAAAGGAGTAGTAGATTTTAGCCCAACATTGTCTACCAAAACTTGTAAATTATTCTCAAGAAACTTCCCATGCGCTTTCTCCCACCAAGACATATAATTGGTGGAGAAAGGCTTCTCCACAGGATCGCCTGTTGGGGGAAAAACTGCACGTGACATAGACCGATACAATGTTCAAATCCTCCAAAGTCTGAGTCCTTCATCTAGAGAGGCATTACGGATATCATTTTCCAAAAAACCGGGGACGTTCTGGTAAAATCCGAATTGACGACCAAACCGATGCGGGCTATATGGCTCGATGATGAATGAGTTACCATACCTCAAAAGGAGGTAATTAAAACGTAAGCTCATGAAGTAATTTGACTCCAACTCTTGAGGGGCATCGTTATCCACATTATAATAAGGATGAGAATTGGTTAACATTGTTGGTGTCCAAACTATATCTTCCCCAGTGTGGATGTGTTTTCTCGCATCCTTCTCGTCAAAGTACCTCGCAGCTCCCTCTCCTGAGTATGCCATCATCAAAGGGACAGACAAACCCTTCGCAAGTGGATAATGGGTTTTGAAGTAATGTGCAAGCCAGCCTTAAACATAATGAATGGAAAAACAAACTTTGACCTGATCAAGTTGGGAAGAACAAGAAATCTTATTCAAACCATGATAAATACTCGCCAAAACTAGGACCGCAAGGCTAATCTTTCGCCCGCCTGCCATCGTGCTTGCCATCTTAAAAGTCTCGGGACGAATGAAGTTTTCTGCCTTGGGAAACACAAAGGCACATAGCCAAATTGATAAGAATGCTGCTACATAAGTTTCATCTTTCTTGTCAGCCCTCACCATAAGCTTGGAGAATATAACTTCTTGATCACTCGACCACTTCGTTGTCTCGGGAATGACTCTGTTAGGATTATGTGTCGACTTTAGGCGTGGGGATTTCTTTTCCTTTTGCGGTGGGAAGGTTTATACATTAAAGTTTTTTTATACCAAAAATTTGTCCACTTGCTGAAGGAGACCTTTTGGTTAGCATTCGTACCTTCCTTAAGGTAATGGAAGGCAACAAATAAATACTCACAAGATCGAGGGATAAATCTCATCTATTTTTCGTCCAAACCGATAAGTTCTCTTGTCTCAGGTACCACTCTTCATACGGAGAACCCACAATGGGCATACCTCCAAGGATATGTAAGTCCCAAAGAGAGATAGATAGTTCCCCAGTTGATGTAAGAAGCGTGTTCGTCTTGGGGCACCAAGCCTCACAAAATGCTTGCAAAATGTTCGAGTTTCGATCATAAGTGAAAAGTGAGGTGTAGACAGCATCATAAATCTTTGATGTACTCAGGGTTTGTTGACTTCCACCAAGTACATCTTCATCCCATTGATGATACTCGCCCTCGATTGTTGTTGTTCTTTCCCAACGTACTTCGCCTTGAATTATGCGACGTCCTAAGTTTGGAAAGGTGCTAGAAATGTTTACGTGGCGATGGATTGGCGCTTGGCAAGACCACATCTTGGACAATGGATTAGAAGTTGACCTGTGCTCCAAGGTCCAGTTTTCTACATAAAGGGTGTTCCTCAAAGAAGGCCATGAGGCTGCATACCGACCAGCTTGTGGGGTGTGAACCAAAAGCTTGGTTTGTTATATGCCATCTTCAGTCTCGATTAGGAGATATCTAAGCTTGGAGGAAGATGAAATATAGTCTCTGAAATTTGCCATCTCTTCGGGCTGAAAAAAAAAGGTCATCAAAATCCAAATCAAGAATATTAGAATGGGCACAAAGGTCTGAATGAATGAAATGGCCTCCAATAGTCAGACCACATTGAGAGTAATCTCTTCGTTAGTCAGGTCATTTTGAGAGTAACCTCTTCGATAGTCGGGTCATTTTAAGAGTAATCTCTCCGATAGTCGGGCCATATTTAGAGTAATCTCTCCGGTATTCAGACCATTTTGAGAGTAATCTCTCTGGTAGTCGGACCACATTGAGAGTAATCTCTCCGGTATTCAGGCTATTTTGAGAGTAATCTCTCTGGTATTCGAGCCACATTGAGAGTAATCTCTCCAGTATTCGGGCCATTTTGAGAGTAATCTCTCTAGTAGTCTGGCCACATTGAGAGTAACCTCTCCTGTATTCAGGCCATTTTGAGAGTAATCTCTCTGGTATTCGAGCCACATTGAGAGTAATCTCTCCGGTAGTCAGGCCACATTGAGAGTAATCCCTCCGGTAGTCGAGCCACATTGAGAGTAATCTCTCCGATAGTCGGGCCATGAGAATAATCTCTCCGATATTCACGCATGGATGAGTAACCATCCCCTCACACCCTAAGATTGTCTTCTTCATGCATGGATCATCTCATTAAACAAGAACACATCCTTCTTGTTTGACCTACAAAAAAAATGACAAAAGAAAAAAAAAGCACAAGAAAAGAAGAAGGTCCACAAAACTAGACTCAAATAGATTGCAAATATGCGAATTGATACTGAACAAAGATGAGTGCATGAGATTTATATAGAATTCTCAAGTTGCTATTGAAAATTAAATCCCGATGTGGGATGGCTGTTGTGATCAAACTCCAACAAGGATTGTACAAGTTAGTCTCCTAATTGAAATTGGTATCGAGAGTTTGGCGAAAGTTTTATATGCACGCACAAATCCAAATGGGTCTTGTATTCATAATAAAGTAAGGGAAATATCTTAATCTTGGTCAATTGGTTCTATTATTGCATGTAAATGAAGGAAGTGATTAATTTTCACCGAACTTTGAATGCAAATCACGCGCAAGTCTTTTGAATTCCATAAGCGGACCGTCGACTAAAATCCAAAAGAGCTGAAGCAAATCTAGAAAAAGTGTCTACTTTCTTGATCTCCAAAAGCTTAGCAAAAAGTTCGATTCCTTCTAACCGCTAAGGACAAAGAAATCAAAAGAGAGTATAACCAATTTATTTATACATACTGATAATAATACTCCTTTATTAAAAATTAAATACTCCCTTATTTCATTAATCGCCAAAAAATGTATAGATTTTGTTTATTTATGTCAAAAGAAATTCTCAAACATTAAAGGGTCCTATGATTTCGAAGATAAGTTATATTGAGATTAGGTATATTGTGATTAATATTATTTGTTATTGACTATTTGGTATATTGTATTAATCCTAAAATTGTCAATTGATCATTTTTGTCTTCTAAATAATAGCAAATAAAGTTATTACTTTTTTTCCTGAATATGATAGAATTTAGCCATTTTAAGCTACAAATTAAAAGGGGTACACACGAATTTATCCATGAAAGCTCTGTTAAGAGGGAAGATATGAATCACCTTCATTAATACTTCGAGCCTTGTCTTTTAAAATTGATAAGTTGATATTTTGACAAGTCTTAAAGTAGGAGGCATTTGTAGGCATATGAATTTTATTAAATTAAATTTATAAAATAATTTGGATTTTATTGGTCCAAATAAATATTATGGGCTAATATAATAAAATTATATATATAAGTCCAATATATGTGGGTTAAATAAATAAGTCTTAATCCATTGGACTAGCATATTTAATTGGGCTACAAGTGATAAGTCCACTTCGTTGAGCCCAAGATGCCATCTTCCTAGAGGTCCAGGTTGGTGCCACGTGTCAAATGACGTGGCGCGCCAAGTCAAACGAAAAATCTAATAGGATCATGCTACGTGTCAAAATGACAAAGCATGCCAAGTCACATTAAAAGGCTAATGAAATCACGCCACGTGTGCAAGTGACATGTTCTGGCCAATCAAATGCGACCTTGTCACACTTCGATTTGATTGGTCGGAAAGAGTTTGTTCTTATCATAACGCTTCACTTCCACAACTATAAATATGTGTCTTCATAACTCAGAAAAGAGACCTGAAGTTATAACAAGAAGCAAGAGAGAGCTCGTGGATCAAACACCGCAAATTTCTCTACAAGTTTCAGCTTCAAGCAATCAAGTTCAAGTTCAAGTTCAAGAACGAACAAAAAAGCAAGGTCAAGTTCAAGCGATCGAGCTCAAGCTCAAGAACAAGATCATTGTTCGTGACAACAAATATAGATTGAAGATCAAGCTCAAAGGCCCTTGAATTTATTTACTGTTGGAAAGAAGAATCAGAGGATTCATAGAGATAGTAACACTCGTATTATTTGAAATAAAATACTACAATTGTTGCGATATTTTTCGGTCTTGATTTTATTTTCTCGACGCAATTTATTGTCTACAATATACACACACACACACACACACACACACACATACATACACACACTGGCAAGGACAGAGCCAGCATATCGATTATGGGTTCTAGTAATTTTATAAAAATTCATTAAAAAATATAAAAATTATTAATTTAAAACACAATAAATTAAAAGACTAAGTCCTCATTTATTTTTTTTAAGTTTAAGACGTTTGAATCTGAATATATATCTGAATATCAAGATGTGTATTAAGATTAAGATATCTGAATCTGAATGCATATCTGAATATATTAAGATGTGTATTAAGATCTGAATACTAAATAATTAAGACTGTTTGATTTTTAACATCTGAATGTATAATATTTATATTTATTTGAAAATTAATAAACATAAAATTTAAAGGAATTACTAACTAATCTTATAGTTTATCAATAAAATATATAGTTTTTAAAAATATGATAGTTATTGGTGGTGATGACTAACGGGTGAACACCGATTACAGGCGGTTGTTGTTGGTAGTTTTGGTTGATAATGGCGGTTCATGCTAGTAGCTAGTAGTGATTGGTAGTGGTGGTGATTATGACTGAGGATGGTGGTGGTAGGTGGTGATAGTTAATAATGGAAGGTGGTGGTCGTAATTGTGATTTAGGAAGGTGGTGGGTGGGTGGTGGTAGGTTATAACGATGGGCGACGCTAGCTGTGGTTGTTGATGGTGATAGGGTGGTTAGTTGTGGTAGTTGAGGTGGATGCGTATTGCTTGTGGGTGAGAATGATGGTGGTCGGAGTGGCGGGGATGGTGAGTGGTGATGATCGATGATGGTGGCGGCTATTATTGAAGATTATTGTGGCGTGGTGATGGTAGTGGTGGTGGTTGAGTATGATAGTAATTGATAATGGTAGGCGGTGTCGGCAGTTAATAATGAATATGTGATAGTATCTTAATAAAATTAAGTCTCTATCATAGATTTTAATCATATAGACCTATTCAAATTCATTAAGTGGTTGTGAAGTAAAAATAATAAACACAATTAATGATTAAAATATACGTAATTAAGATTCAAATATTAAAAATAAACGCACTTAATATGTGATATCTCAATTATTAATATTCACAACTCGGTTCAAACAAATGAGGCGTAACTCAAGTCACATTGATTTGAATTTGATGTAATGGGATTCTCATAATCCGACCTTACAAGTTAGAACTCGGGCCTGAATCGAACAAACCCTTCAGTACTGACTTTTGGAACTCAAAAACACTGACGCACAATTCGCTTACTTCACAGTTCAAACTCTCAATTTTCCTTTGTTTCAATCGTCTTCTGTCAATTGAAATCAGCGATGGCTTCTGGTAATACTCAAAATCTCATCAAATTCAATATTTTCCTATTAATTTTCTGTATCATATATACATTTGATCCGATTTTTGTGAATATATATGTATGTCGCAGATGCGGATATGGAGGATTATGGATTCGAGTACTCGGACGAGGAGCAGGAAGAGCAAGATGTTGATATCGAGAATCAATACTACAATTCCAAAGGTTTTTAACTTTAATTTTGAGCTTTTTTTTTCCAGTTTAAAGCTAGGGTTTTTTTTGGCATTGTACAGTACATATCTTTTTTCCCCGGTGATAAATGTAATTAATAACCAAACAAAATTGAGAATCTTTCTGCAGATTTTATTTGAATGTTCAATGCTGTAGGTACGGTGACAAATTTGGTTATTCTCCGTAATTTTTTGCTGTATTATTCTGCATTCTGGGTTATGCTCGGGGTTATGTTTACAACAACAACTACTCCTCAGTTCTAAACAAGTTGGGGTTGGGTATATGAATCCTTATTGCCCCTGTTTACTCCGTTTAAACTCTAAAAGCAAGTATTAGAAGTTCTGTATATTTTTTAATCGTATTAATCTTTGAAAGGTTAAAGTTGTCACGACCCGAAATCTATTAAGGTCGTGATAGCACCGGACACCACCGCCAGGCAAGCCAACCATTAATTAGTTGCTAAAATTTCCTGTTTTAACAATTTTGAAATCATTACCTTTCGCTTTATTACATAATAACTGAATAAAAATTCGTTAAGTAAATACGATGGTTTAAATATTCCATTCTAGCAAATAAATCCCAAACACATCCCATAACCCGGTGTCACAAGTACATGAGCAAATTCTAAGAATTTCACAAATTTTACAAAGCTTGTCCGAAATACAAATTAGACAAGGAATTTAAAATGGAAATAAACACAATATGAGGAAGACTCTGTCAGCTGCGGATCGCCTCCAGATGATGCAGCTCGCCTAAGTCTCCAGACCAGCCACGTCGCTATGAAAGTACCTGTGCAATGAGTGTAGCATGAGTACGAAAACAACGTGTACTCAGTGAGTCGCCCGCCTAACCTCAGAGAGGTAGTGACGAGAGGTCGAATTAGACACTTGCTAGAGGTCAATGTAGTATATTCAAGGGAGACACTAAGCATGAATGTCATAGATAATTTATTAAAAATCAGGAATAAATAATATCAACTCCTTCCACATTTAACACTTTAAATCTTCGTCATTTCAGTTGACAATTTTAAATCATAATCCGTGATAAGAAACATCAGACTTATTTCACATTTTACACATAAATTCCCCTTCCTCATAACTGGCCATTAAAACTTCCTTAGGCCGATAAACATGTATAAATCACAGCAAATACGCAGTAAATATCATGCGCAAGCAATGCCGAGGTTCGACGGCCCAAACCGACAAACATAAACTGTGCACTGCTGAGGGTCGAACGGCCCGAACCATAGATGTATCTATTTTCCCCGCTCTCGAATCAATCATGCGACGCGGTCAACATAATAATAATAAGGCTAACTTGCTCGCGAATCATACCTGCGACTCAGGTGCTCATATGAATATACATAAATACAAGGTCATCCTGCTCGCGAATCATACATGCGACTCAGGCACCTAAAGTTATGAAATTAGCTGTTCAATGAAGTGATAAAATTCTCCTTTTAATAAACATGAGTATAATATTTAAAACTTTTCCGGAGATTTACTTGCCGATTTCGACAGGGTTCCAAACTTGATAGGTTTATCCGAAACACAATTATCCAAGGTAGAATCAATTCTCCTACTAAGTGATTAAGAAAAGTAAACTCTATCCTTCTCGGAGATTTAGATACTAATTGAAAGCATCACATGATAATTTATTGACAAGGTCACCAGTACAACAAGTAAAGCATGCTAGTGGGTCCTAGACTACCCGGACATGGCATAATAGTAGCTACGCACGTACTCCCGTCACCTCATGCGTACGTAGTCCCCGCAATCAATAACATGTATTCATTTAGTTCACCTAGGGGGACAATTCCCCCTCACAAAGTTAGAAAGGAGACTCACCTCGCTCCGAAATTTCATAACCGGCTTCCAAGCCCTTCCGACGGCCCCAATGGACGCACAACTCCCCAAAACTATCCAAATAACGACAAACCAATGAAACTATACTCTAATATTTGCAACAATTCAAATTATATAATTTCCCAACTCCGCTCAGTGAATTGACCCAAATGCCCTCGGGCCCATATGCTCGGATTTCGAAATTTCTCGAAGATATACTCTACCCATAGCCTTACTAGTTCAAATATACAATTTACTCTAAATAGGATGCTCAAATTCGTGGTAGAAATCCGAAATACAATTTTCTAGGTTTTCTTTAAAGTTTCCCAATTTTTCCACAATCTTTCATGTTTAATCCATGCATATAACTTGTATTAATCTTAAAAACATGAAGGAATTACTTACCTAGTGATGCTTGACGAAAACCCACTCTTGAAGCTCCTCAAAATCGTCCAAACCAAAAGAAATTTGGAGAAGAAATGAAATTTCCCGTTTAAAACATAACACTGCCCAGGCGACCCTCCTATGCGATCGCACAACATGCTCCGCGATCGCATAGGCCTTCTATACTGCCTCCCTAATTCCTCCCGTGCGTTCGCATGCAAGCTCCCCCGTTCGCACAGGCCAAACGCCTCACAGCCTCCAAACGCACACTGTGCGATCGCAACTCCAACCCTGCGATCGCATAGGCAAAACTCCAGCTCCCTTGAATCTCTTCTCCGCGATCGCACTCATCCTTATGCGATCGTGTAGACGAAGAATCCAGCCCTCAAATTTCCTTCATTGCGATCGCACACAAGGGGATGCGATCGCATAGCACACCAGATACACGAGAAGACAGCAACAACAAAACAGAGAAAAATGGTCCGAATTCACCCTGAAACACACCCGAGGCCCCCGTACAATCCCACGACTCAGTCCCATATCACCCCACGGACTTGCTCGAGGCCTCAAATCACATCAAACAACGCCGAAATCATGAATCACACTCAAACTCAAACTTTATGAACTTTGAAATTTCAAACCTCCACATTCGATGCCGAAACCTATCAAATCACGTCCGATTGACCTCAAATTTTGCACGCAAGTCATGTTTGACATTACGGATCTGCTCCAACTTCCGGAATCGCATTCCGACCCCGATATCAAAATTTCCACTTCCGATCGGATTTCTCAAAAACCTTCAAATTTCTATCTTTAGCCAAATGACTTCAAAATGACCTACGGACATCCAAATTTACTTCCTGTCGCGCTCCCAATTCCAGAATCACCATACAGAGCTATTCCTAGGCTCGGAATCCTAAACGGACATCAATAACACTGAAATGCCTTACAGCCCAAATTTATGAAA